>PVHY01001053.1:90995-177490 GCA_004024945.1 Uropsilus gracilis | reverse complement strand
CACACACACACACACACACACACACACATACACACACACAGAGGATTATAAGAGAATCAAAATTTTACCTAGATAGTACAATGAAGTGACAATATCCTAAAAGATAATTATTATGTCAACAAACAAATGATCTTTCTAGGACTGGTGAAGGCCTAGCCTACATCTGACTCTGTCACTTTCTAGAAGTGAAAAAGAACATATGAGAATAGCATAGTGATTAAATGTCTGGGGCTTAATGTCTACCTGCCACTAATGAACCGTTTGACATGAAAAACTATTTTATCTCTATTTTCTTAGCTACAGAATAGAGAAAAGATAAGACTATTTCACACATAACAAAGATAATTGGGCTGCATGATACATAAGAAGAATTTAAACAAACCTCAATAGAAATAAATATCAATGAATACTGACTGGATTAACTTCATCTGAAAAGTAAGAAATTGCAGGGAATTATTTGTACAATTTTTAAGTGCTTATATTCTGTGTCTCTACTTGTCTCTTCAAGTGAAATATTTAGTTGAAAAATTAAAAAAAAACTCAAATATGTAAATGTTTTAACTAATGACTTCAACATCTATAAGGCTATTTGATCTGCTGATCACTGTTGAAAGTGATTTAATGAATGCATTTGACATAGCAATGCCCTAATAATTCTAATTTTTTAACAATCAGAGGTGACATACTTTAATTTGTTCATTATTCATTATGTATCATATACTCATTTTAACATGGAATATTACGAGATAATTGTTAGTAAACAATTTAAATAATTTGAAGTTACATTTTGTAAGTACAAATATAAGGAATCCTTTCAAAGACACAAATTTGAATGACAACATTCCAGTTTTTGCAGATGTAGCTAAAGTACTTTCTATGTTTATGGATTGTCAGCAACTTGAGTTTCTTCCTCATTCAGAATAAAGCATTTTTATCAATGGGAGAAGTAGAAAGAAATGACACCAACACTTCAGTGTAGGCTTTATTCTGAATTAAGTGAAAAGATACTTTCCTCAAGATATTCTATAATTTGATAAAATTTAAATCTTCATAAAAAACACCAATAAGATGCAGGATGAAATGACTAGTTAAAAATGCTGTATCTCTAAATCAATAAAAATAGTCAGTTTTGATTATGCTTGTTTGATTTTAAATGACTATAATATGAAAACATGACTTTTATTATATATCAAGATACTACATGCAAAACATTGTAGCATAGAGGTTTTCTTTTTTCAATAATTGTATTTATTTCAAAGAACCTTACCTCCTGCATACATAACAGCCAGCATAATGGAGGATATCCATGCTATTTCACTGTAGGATGTGTTGAATATTTGCTGAATTTCTTTGAAAAATACTGTGATGGCTTTAGGAAATGCATATGAGAATCCAATGGAGATAAAAGATGCCCCAACCACTACCCAACCCCATCCTCCATCTGGAGGTGGGTGCAGTGGTGGGGCAACTGCTGGTGGTGGCATTTCTGCTTCTCTATTTGAAATTCAAGTAACCTAGATGGAAAAATAACAAATTGAAACATATTTTCATTTCCTTTATCACTCTAGATCTTCACCTAACAGTATTTCACCCGTGATCTTCACCAACAGTATTTTCCAATATTTCCTACTTAGATTTCTCACGAATATTTTTTAATACTTGTGTTCAAAAGTTTACAAAAAACTAGTGAGGGAAGTAACTGACTTAAGGATTAAAAATTAAACAGATTTAATTTGTTATGGAAACAAAATATACTCTAAATAAAGTTAAGAAATCAGATCTGTATTGATGTAACAATCCCAAAATAAACATTATCTCAACCTGCCCAAAGAATGCAAAAACACTAGCTCCAAGGGATATATGCTCTCCTGTGTTCACTGCAGGATTATTTACAATAGTCAAGTTGTGAAAACATCTAAATGCCCAAGGACAGGGAAATGACTCCAAAAGGTATACATAATGGAGTATCACTCGGCTATAAAAAATAAGATGAACTTTTACCATCTGCAACAACACTGATGTGGCTGGAAGAGATGATGATGATGATGAAATAAGTGAGAAAGAGAAAAGTAAATACCATAAGGCTTTATTTATATGTGCAATAGGGAGAAATAAAACATAAGGTGAGTTATATCAAGTCAGTAACAAATCCTAGGAAACTGACCGTGAAACTGCAGCTCCAAGATGGAGTGGAGGGGACACTGAGGAAGAGACCATAACACTGGAGAATTACAGGTGCCTTATGGTGGGTGTTATCTGAGGACATGCATCTGAGGAGGTGTTATCTTACTCCTCTGATTCACATACAATGTTTTAAACCAAGTTGTCTAAATTTAAAAAAATAACAAAGCAAACAACAAAGTTACCTCAATCTGATTTTTTTTCTCTTTTTTTTTGAGACTATGTCTTGCTATTTTTGCCTGTGGAACCGCAGGCTCTCGTTGCCCGGGGTACCACAGACTCAAGCAATCCCCAGCCTCAGCTTCCCAGGTAGCTGGGATTACAGGCTTGCACCACCACACCCAGCTATTTTTTTGGAACTAGGTCTCGCAATGGGCCCCAAGCGGGACTCGAACCGCGATCCCTAGCCCCTGCCACTTCATAGGCTAAAGCTTACAAGCACGAGCCACGGTGCCCGGCCTCTCAATGTGATTTCTAAGGTTGAGAAGAATGCAACTGCCATCACCTTGAATAATTGATTAATCTAAAATATTTATAATTTTCTATTTAAAGAGTAAAATGGACCATTATTAAATCTGATAAATTTTAAAGAATTCAAATCATGAGCATAATTTAGAATTTTCCACTTTTAGTAACTGATTATATTTATTATTTTGACATGGATCTATTTTCTAAACCTAGAGGATTAGAAACTGCAAGGCTCTAGTAAATAGTTTTAAGGCATTTTTCGCAACTGTAGTACCTACCATGATATGAATGATACATTTACACATTTTTCATAGCAATGAATTAGGCAGTATGCTTTTTTTAAAGTAAGGAAAGGACTTTAGCTTTGGTTATGCATAGGAATACTTAATGGCTACCTTTAGGTTACGGAGTACTCATTCTCATGTGGAAGAAATAGTCACATAGAATTTAATATAATTGAAGTTGAGTTAAAAACATCTAAGTTCCTATACAGTGTTCATTGGAGAATAATGCTGTTCACTTAGCTTTTAAATATGATATCCTGTATTTTTCCAATATCTTATTTTTACTATTTTAACCCATCGGTGAATATTTTTAACTGAAATAGAGGAAAAAGAAACATTTTTTGTTGATAAGATATTAGGAATAAGTTAATAAAATCTGATTTTTCCACATCTTTAGAAAATCTATGAAAAACTAAGATATCTATTAAAATAGACACACAGGGTTTGATTTCTGTTTAATGTGATATTATAGCTATTACAGTGATCTATATCATCCACTAGATTTTGATTGAAAATATTCCCTACATTAAATAAAGTCTTCCAATTTATTCATAAATATACCCAAAGGCTTTGATTTCCTAAGTTCATTAAGAAAAATAATGATTTAAAAAAAACAAAATAGAGTGCTGTTTTCTTTGTGACATTAACTAGATATGACAGTTTTTAAAAAATAATTTGCTGTCTCTTATCTTACTATATATCTTACATATAGACTATACCTCAAATATAGTTTAATACTATGTAAGTATATTTTAAACAACATAATAAAAAGTATACATAAAACACTTAAATATTAAACTATAGTTGAATCCATAATTTTTTTTAAAAAATGAAAAGGGCATCTCTGATTCAATATATACTGAGTCTTAAGAAAATGCTTAATTATGTGTTTGATTAAATTTCTACAATAGCCCAAAAGATATTGTCCTACATTTAAAATAAGACTAAAATTCTAAATTAAGAAACTAGAGCCAAATATAATACTGACATCAGGAACTGCTCTCTTAAAATTATATAAATAGAATTGTAATTGAGAATATCATTGGAGGAGCACGAGCTCCTCTTATTTAAGCAGAAATATATAAGTAATACATTCTTGGAAATTCAGTCTTCAGTTTACTGTAATTTTATATTTGCACATGATGGGCATAAACTTACTATCTACTGTTATCTGCATCGCTGATACTTAACGATTCTCGCGAGATGTGTTCTATAAAGCTGCCATAAACACCAAATCCTAAGTGGCTGCTCCAGGCAGAAATACAGGTTAGGTTTCTGGAAGCCTCCGGTCAAATATTTTCATCAACCAGTCAACAGGTAAGCTTGTTGTATAAGTATTTCTCCTAAGTTTGTTGTATGAGTGTTTAAAGTCATCTTACTCATATTGTTGATTCCTTAACAGTAAGCTCACAGCCATCAGCAACGCAGGTTCATGCCTGAATGACACTTCTCTAACATACACATTTTCTCAGCACTTGACAGTCTTCACCTCAGGAACTCTAGCCAGCACCTCACAATATACGTGGCACCATTGTAAACAATGAAATCACCAACAAAAATGCAGCTATGTGAAATTCTCAGCACTAAGAAAGGACACTTGTCACAATACGAGAATTAAAACAAGTCAGACCGCACCTAAAAATGTGCATCTCTGGTGATTTGCAAAATTTTGCCTCTCTGCAAATGTCCACACACACAAAAATCTGCTGCAAGTATTAAAATTAGAAATTATAAATAATATTTGTGTGCAGGTAAATTATGAAATTGTGAATAATGAAGATTGACTACTTCAGAATATTAGTGTCTATATAATTATTTGCACATGTATATCTGGATTTATAAATCACTTTCAGTTAGTTGTCATCCAAATAAATGTTCCGATTAACATTTGCATACTTATCACTTCTTTTATCTGGTATTTCTGTTTCCACCCCATATACTTGATATTAATTATAATTGGATATTCCAAATTGAGAATATCCACTCACATATTTCTTCTCTTCATTAACTCCTAACCTATTTTGACATCTTATGACCTTTTACCTAAATGTTCACAAAATGAAGACCCAATTACCAATGATGGAAATTTCCACTTCCATGATTGGCACCTGCTCTTTGTTAACAGGTCTCTATTGATCTCAAGTTGACCAACAGTCAAGGTCCATTTCATAAGTTATTATGAATTTTCCTGTTATTGTCCTGTGCACGATTCTGTAACAGTTTATACAATTTATGGTTGTTGTGTCTTGTTTCTTTAATATAGACATAATCAAGAAAAAATAGTTAAAAATATTATGTTACCTGCTGACAGATATCCACTTGAAAAGATTTCTTTGGATTACACGTGGAAATGATCAACTGTTTCTTGAAGGGCGATGTTAGAAGGCAATACAAATGAAGAGAGGTAGAACAGACCTTGAATTATCTAGAAAAATAGATAAACAAAAAAGTCATTAGAACCACTAGATTTAACTAACTTAAGAAGTTGCGATTATGTTTTAATTACTAGCAAACTGAGTATATATGAATATTAAAAAGACAGCTCTCCTGCCCACCTGTGAGTGGGCATATCCCTTTTCCTGGTGGACCTATATTTTTAAAAATATTATATATACTTCTTTCAAATAAATGTATTAACATGTATCTGAACATTAAAAAACTGTAAAGTGAAAATTAGGATTTTTAAATAAATCACAATAAATTACAAATTTACCATTATGAAAAGGAAGTTTATTGGCATTCATTAGGATTATTCAAAATATTCCCTATATTCATTTAATAATTTGCTCTTAAGTTCCATTAAATAAAATGTACATTGAAAATGGAACTAAATAAAAAATTTTAAGGAAAATTCTTGGAAATACAATCATTATCACAATGAGGCAAACATTATCATAGCAAAAAAAGTACAAAGTATTTTTATATATCTTCTGGTTTACAAGTTAGTCTTTAATCAAAGGTGGGTAATAGTTGAAGTTAAATCTTCCCTACTATGTCCAGCAAATGCCTTTATTTCAACCTATATGTGTTACTGAACATATAGAAAACAGTCCTTAGAGATTATTTTTGTAAGAGTTAAACATTACGTAGGTTAAAGCTGAGAAAAAAAATCAACTCTTCCAATTAAACAACCAATTGCTACCTCATATCCAAGGTCACTTAGCCCAACACAACACAGCCCCCATGCTAAATACAGTTTCTACCAGAGTAAGGAAAGTTTGAGATCAGAGGTTAAGTCAGTGAGGAACAGAACAGGAACTCTCGAAGATTGGTAAAGGAATTAGAAAATCACAGAGTGCGGAAATGGAAAAGGTGCAATTAAAGTTTTAACTTGTAGTGAGAATGAAGAACTCACTTAAATAAGTCTCATAGGACTGAGGTGACACCACTCGGGTTCACCCCATGATCTCTGGGAGTCTTGTGACTTTTTTAAGGTGGATACTTCAGTGAAGGCAGCTCATCCCACTACAAGTAATCAGTTCACCCAAGTATAGAAAACTTTTCCTTTATACTTTGAGGGAAAACGTTTGCTGTGAGTTTCCTATGGCAGAGAACCCTCTATGGTCTACCCTCTGTGGAGATCTCAGAGGAAAGTCTCAGGTATTCCTGAATGCAGAGATCTCACCAAATCACGGAATTATCATCAGTGTGTGTGAACACAGGATAGCAGCCATAACAAAGGATATCTTGAAAAGAAATTCTAAGGGCTCACCAGAGTTTCCACAGAGCCTTAACCTGACTGGCTTATTTTCTTCTGGAAAGACCAACCATTTCTTAAAAAATAAGTCAATAATCCAGGAACCATTTGCTTGATATATGTATATTGACCTAGCTTGCATTCCTTTCTCCGTATTTATGAAATTATCATTTTATATATGTATACTATGTCACATACATATAACATACATACATATATATGTTACATACATATAAAGATGCTAGAATGTCATACCAAATTTCATAACAGTTAAAATCTATGCCATATGTTTTACAATGAATCTTAGAAATTGTTTATAAGAACCAAACAATGCTTAAGAATTATTTATCTTTTTCTAAAGCTTAGTTAATTATCATAAGTTCATTAACTAAGAGAAAGTAGCATTTTAAATCACATTTAAAGATGAATTGAAAAGTGAATTTTCCTACGGGTAATGATGGGTAAGTGTTCAAATTAGTCATGACTAGTAACTCTTTTATAGTTCATGGTTGCTGATTCCGTATTCCCCCTCAAATATTATTAGTTTTTCAGTTATTTACATAATTATATACAATTTAGGGCACATTTGCACACCTCCATATGTGCCATATGCCTCCTCCACATCCTCCTCCAAGATGTCCATGCCAATGTCGTACCCTCTTCTGCCCTTCTCCATATTCCATCTGGTAACCAGTATATTTTCCACAGAGTTTGATATTTTTTTTCTGTGCAGAACCAGTTTGATTTTTGTTTTGTTTTGTTTCTGATTATTTATATTTCACACATGAAATATCTAATAAAATACCAGTTTGTTATTCTTTAAGAAAGGTATCTAGAAGGTATCTATCTAGAAGAATTTATGGTAAATTCAATAGTCTCCTAACATATATTGATTTAATTTGGAGCTTAGTTTGCTAAGTACATTATTTCAGAACTGTGTTTTGAAACATTAACTTCTAGATGGCATGGGCATATATATATATATATATAATATATATTATATATATTATATATGTAATATATATTATATATAATATAATATATATAATATAATATATATAATATATATTAACTTCTAGATGGCATACATATATATAATATATATTAACTTCTAGATGGCATGGGCATATATATATATTATATATAATATATATTAACTTCTAGATGGCATACATATATATAATATATATATTAACTTCTAGATGGCATGGGCATTAATATATATATATTAACTTCTAGATGGCATGGGCATATATATATTATATATAATATATTATATATTATATATATTATATAATATAATATATAATATATATAATATTATATATAGTATGATATATACTATATAAAATATATTATATATAATATATATATTAACTTCTAGATGGCATACATATATATATATATATATATATGCCCATGCCATCTAGAAGTTAATGTTTCAAAACACAGTTCTGAAATAATGTACTTAGCAAACTAAGCTCCAAATTAAATCAATATATGTTAGGAGACTATTGAATTTACCATAAATTCTTCTAGATAGTCTATAGATAAAGTTTGAGTTGTTCTTCACACCCCAACTATGAAGTGGTCTATGTTTTCAACTCAAGGAATTAATACCTTTCTTAAAGAATAACAAACTGGTGTTTTATTAGATATTTCCTTTTCCCTACACAAAGTATATAGCAATGCCAAATTAATGTACAGCACTTAAGTTTAGGTGAAAATTCACTCTGTTTTATAATGGGCATTAAACTGAACTAATTTTTCTCAATATGTAAAATTAAAGTTGGAATATAATCCAGGAAGATATTTTATTCTTCAAGGTGGACCACCTTTTAAATCTTATTGACAGATTTACTTTGAGAACAAGCTGTCATTACTACATGGGTCACAAGATGTTATTAACACAAACCTATTTTTATAAGTAAATTATTGTGTAATTAAAAGGACTCCAAGAAAATTAATTGAAAATAAAAATCAAATTTATGGGACAATTAGGAACAAATATAACCAGTATACAATTATCTATGAAGAATTGGAAATGTATTCCCTATGCTAAACATTTATTCTTATTGTTAATACTATAATTTTAGAATTTGTAAAAGCAATTGCAATGAGCTGTGTAGTGCAACCCAAAAGATACATTTATGGTTTAAGTCCCAGAACATGTAGTATTACCTTAAATGTTCCCATGGACTGAATATCTTAATCTAAATGAAATTTGTATGTTGATATCTAATCCCCAATTTATTGGTATTATAGATGAAGTCCTTGGGATATATTTGACCATAAAATTAAATCTTTAGGAATGGAGTCTGTGTCTTTCTAAAAAGGATTCCAGATTCCAGAGAGTTCCCTCACCATTTTTGCCATGTGAGGACATAGTTAATAAAGACTATGAACTATGAAGAGCATTCCATCCAGACACTGATCTTGTTCAATTTTAGATTTTAGACTTCTCAACCTCCAGAATTGTGAGAAATAAACACCAATTGTTGGTGAGACTTCAATCCATGCTACTATCATAGTAGCCCTAACAGACTAAAATAGACATCATTACCAGGAGTTGGGTGCTGTATAACAAATACTTAAAAACATAATGGTGGCTTTAGAACTGGGCAGTGATAGAAATTGAGTAATTTTTGAGGTGCATGAGAAATAAAATGATTCTTGTGATGGACTCTTTAGGATAACAGTGTTGAAAACCCCAAAAGAAGGAACACCATATCTACCTTCTTAGATAATATGTAAGAATCTTGAAAGGAACATTGGTAGGGAAACAGAAGGGGGGGGAAATATTCTGACAAGATCTCAGAGATGGAAATTAAGAACATATCATTAAACAAGATGTGAGTAAATTAACAATTTTGAGATTAACTTAGCCTGGGCCATCCTTAAATACAACTAAATAGATTCTTACAAGAGAGGGGCAAAAGGGAATTTAGAGACAGAACACAATCTAAAAGACATAGACAGAGCACAGTGATGTGAAAATAAATTCAGAGCAGAAAGCAATATTGCTACAGTCAAGGAATGCCAACTGCCACCAGCATCTAGAGGACTCACAAAGAGTATTTTTCCCTGTGTCTCTTCCAGTCTGTTACTACAGATACCTGAGATTCTGAAAGTGTAAGAATAAAATTCTATTGTTTTAACCCATTAAATGTCATAATAATTGGTAATGAATACCTTAGCAAACTAACATAATAGGAGTATCTATAGATGATCATCTTTAAAAATCATAAACCAACAATTCAACTTAAGAATGTTTTCTTTGTAGACATGTTTGCACAGGCATGCAAAGAACTATATACAGGATGTGTAGGGAAGCATCGTTAAAAGCTGTGGTAGACTGAAAGTCTCTAGGAAAGTGGGTGAAAATTATACATTCATGATAAAGCACTAAATGTAAAAAATGATATGGAACTACATGGTCTCATATGGGATCTTCTTTATAGTTAATAAAGTAAACAATGGATGGAAAAGTATTATTTAATTTATTTTAAATATATATATATAAATACACAAAGATTTACACTCACATATTTATATATGCATAAGGATTATCTAGAATACTTCTTAAAATGCACTTAATAGAAGGTATCTTTGGAAAGTGGTATTTTTTAAAATATTTAAATATTATATAATGAATACAACTTATTTTTCTAGTAAAATCCCCTCAGAAATGCAAAACATAAAACCTAAGTGTGCAGATATAAATTTTTTCCATTATTTGTTAACTTGGCTGTAAGTTGTAGCACTGCCGTTTTTATTACATATGAAATTATCATTTTTTTTCTAATGCTTTATTCCTGAGAGCTAAATTTTCATTATACAAAGGTGAAAAGAAATGTTCACTTGCTTACAAATGTTGTCAAGCAATTCTCACAGTTCAGTAGCATAAACATCACCTCATGATGTCAGACATGTAAATTCTGGACATAATCTCAGATGTACAGAGTCAGACACTCTAGGAGTGAGAAGACACTCTAGGAGTGAGAACTCCTAGAGTGAGAAAGCAAACTAGTTTAACAAGCCCTCCAGATAATCCTGATGCTCACTAATGTCTGACTTTTACTGATCTAGGCTCTTACTCTAACATGCTTGCATGTGCTGTTTATAATTTTTCAATAAACTAGTAGTTCATGAGTCATTACACTTTACAAGTCATCTGCTGTTTCCTCCAATTACAGTATGTCTATCACTCACTATCATCCACCACCTGATATACTCCTTTGTGTAATATAAAATAAAATAAATGTCTCCTCCCTATCCATTGGTAAAGTGTGACTTCCATGCCATTCCTAACACCTAGTGCATACTTTTATCAGAACATGCATATCACATAATGTATATCACTTGTTTTTACTTGGAACTCTCTCTATTCTTGAGGATAAGATCAATTTATTTTGTTTTCCTTTATTTTCAGAACATAGGGGGAAGCTTAATAGTCTTGAATGAACAAAAGTGAAAGAGAAATAAATGTCTAGGAAACAAATGTTTTCACCATTTTTGAATTTACATGCAGTTATGCAGTACAGAAAGTAAAACACCCAACACTTATCTCTAAAATCAAAACTCTTGATTCAAATATCTATTCCATCTTGTTCTAGATGTGTCACTGAACTTTGTTTCCTCCATTGAAAAATAAGATTTTCAAGGTAATTATCTTACAAATTTAGTGATTAATTAAGCATTCAGTTAGGACCTATCATTATTTGCAAAATTATTATCAATGGCATTAATAGCATGCAAATTATGTCTGTACAACAGAAGTCAGCTCAAATTTTAAATATGCTTGATATTAGAAAAACATTATCCGAGTGCAATGCCTATTAGTACAGCTTAGGATACCGCAAGATCCCCTGATACCACTGATGAAATTAAAATATATATATATATATATATATATATATATATATATATATATATATATATGTATATATATATATATGTGTGTGTGTGTGTGTGTGAGAATTCCCTAGAAGATTCTATTGCCCCAATTGGGGGCGGGGGTAACAATAGGTACCACAACATGGTGAATCGACTTGACCAGAGGCATTGAGTGACACATTTAACCATTTAACGCTACCTGCAGCATTTATTTCACTTAGATAAGCTTTCCTGGTTTTAAGATCTCTACCATCCACCAAATAGCTGACATTTCCTGTGAACCATTGTACTTTGTAGAAACTTGAACTTAATATTTCCATCTAGGACTTACTTTTCATCTAACACTTTTCAGTTGTAGCTCATGATTCTAGAGTCCCTGCCCACTACTTCCCTTGAACAAGCATCTTCAAAGTATGGAAAAGTAAAGACAACCTAACTACCCAACTTTGGGAAGTGACTGAATATGTTATTGATGTCTATTATACATATATTAAGTGATGGTTAAGTGATGATACAAATACACTTGAATATTACATAATAATTTAAGAAATATTTATTACATAATCTTCACTGGAAAAAAATGATAAAAAATATATGACACTAAAATTCAAAATACATGAAAAATAGACCAATAAAAAGAAAATATTTGAGCTTTGTTGCTATGTGTGGATTGCAGAAAAATTATATGTACTTAATTATACTAATATAGGGTAATACTTCTATCAAATATATCAAATATTCTAAGTTAATATTAAACTTTTAATGATTTTCCTTCATTTTGGTTTTTATATTCACTTTGAAATATATCTTAACTTTAAGCTGTGGCCAGGACCAGGGTTCACGGTTTGAGTCCCACCTGGGGCCTGTGAGACGTAGTTCCAAAAAAATAGGTGGGCATGGTAGTGCGTGCCTGTAATCCCAGCTACCTGGGAAGCTGAGGCTGGGGATTGCTTGAGTCTGTGGTACCCCAGGCAATGTGAGCCTGTGGTTCCATGGGTAAAAATGGTGAGACCTAGTCTCAAAAATAAATAAATACATAAAATAAAATCTGGCTTTAAAAAAAAAAAAGAAAACTATCTTAACTGCAACTAATTGATTACCCATTTGTGGAGCAAATGAGTTGGTCCGGCTCTTGCCAGGACTAGCCTCTACTTGACCAGTACCTGTGGTCTGCACACTCCACATGATTGTACACCTGTGCCCAGTGTGTATGTGCATGGGTGAGTGGGCCCATCTTGTCCTAGGAAGAGAGGAGAAATGGTCAGTGTCCCCATGGAAGAGGGTAAGTAAAATTCAAAGGAAACGTGAGGAGGTAATTTGGAGGCACATGAGAGAGAAAACTCAACTTGCTTTGCTGGCTCTTTTTTCACTGTTCATTATTAAAAACTATGAGTATAATTCTAAGAACTCCAGGATTCTTCTTTAGCTGCTAGAATCAATAATGAACCTACCCAGATTAGTAAGATTACAAAACAACATCCAATGAGGTTATTAAAAGATATTATGATAATACCGGGAACTTTTATTTAGTGATCTTGTCTACATTTTTAAGTTCTTTTTTTGCTTTTAACAATCTCTATGTATAAAATTTTTATATAAGTTCTAAAGAATATAAAGAATACTTTTTTTTTACACTTTAAAAGAACAAGTTTCTCAGAAGAAAAAGAAAAAAAAAAGTGAGATGCCTATATAGTCATAGGCAATCAAGAATGCTGCTGCTGCTACTTTGCAAAGAGAGAGGTTTGTGAAAAGAAACATCTGCATAGTCACAGACGGGCAGAGAGCTAGCTAAAGCATACATTTAGAGATGACCCTCAGAAATAAATTTAAATATGTCTATTTGCTGGTTACCAATTAAGTATCTAAATAACATTTATCATCTCTTATGTTATAAGTAAACGTCACTGACAAATACACTTGAAATATTAACATGAATTTACTCACAATTCTAATCTTAGTTATTGCCTCCTTTTTGTAGACAATGACACAGAATCTCAACTATATCAAATATCTTGCTTTACATCTACCTGCAGTATCTATTTCACTCTAAAACTAGAACTACTTATATAATTAAGAGCTATAGACTTTCTATTAGAATCATGCCAGTTTTCAACCACTGTTTGAAATGTTCATCTCATTGTCCTCTCTCCACCCTTCTATATTTTGCCTTCTAATGGTTACTTCTTGTCACTTGTCTGGGTTTTCTGACAGTAGGGTTAAGTGAGCGAGGCTTTTTCCTTCATTAGCCCAGATAGTCAGCATCTGTAGTATTGTGTCTTCCCCATGATGCAGAGCCCAGTGAGTATGTGCATGTGCAAGTGTGCACACCTGGGCCTAGGAGAACATGGTTAGAGGGATGAAGGGGAATGGTAGTTGATTGAGCAAGTGAGAGAGAGAAGGAAGAAGGGGTAGAAAAAGTTTCCCGGGGCACCCACCTGCCTCACAGTCACCCCACATCCCCTGGCCATTGCCCTGCCCTGCCTTGCCCTGCTCGGTGTGTCTGTGTAACTGCTAAAACCAATAAAGAAACTATGCAGATTGGTGAAAATGGTGTTTACAGTATGGTGATGAGCATTTCCTTTACTGTGAATGTTCCTTCCCAGAGATTTTAGAAGATACTCGGTTAGTTGATAATTGCCAAAACTGGAAGAAGAAATACAAGCTGGAACCACTTTACATTACCAATCAAATGAATTCAAGGTAATTTATCAGCAGTCAGTTTTATGAGTCTTTAAAGACAGGAGCTATAGATCTCTTAGAAACCTAATAATGTTAGCAGTTATTTCCTCAATGACAAACCTATGAGTGAATTAAATCAGTAATTTTACTTTTTGTTAATTATTTGTTCCATGCCTATCCTTATCACATTTCTTTGCAGAAGAAAATGCTACCAACCCTCAGCTTTTTGTTAGGCCATGTGACTTATTTCATCACTGGAATATAAGTCAAAGAAATATCAGCCATATCCAAGAGTAAGTTTAAAATATGTTTACATGCTTTGACTCTATAACTGCAATCTTACCTTCAGTGTGAGAACAAATCCCATTTGTTTATATCCCTAAAAATAAAAGCATGCTTGAAGGCTAGCCAAGCTTACTAAGAAGTATAGTTTCCCAGTAACAAGAAATAGTTATCTATTGTTGTAAACCCTTCAAGATTAGATTGTTTTGTTAGGACAACAAAATCTGAGCTGCAGTGATTAAAAGAAAATCTTAAAGTATATTAACTTCAAGCATGGTCAGTTGATGGTAAGGACACCCTTGGAAAAGGTTAGATAAATGACAACTTCTGTCAAACAGTCCCAAACTATCCAGTAAAACTTTTACCAACACTATCTTGAAAGCTATAAAATGCATACAGTGCTCTTGGGATTCTGGGAGAATACTGGAGAAAGCACATTGGCAGAGTGAGTTGACTATTACTAGCCACATTTAATAAATACTAGGCGAGGCAACAAGCACTTAATAGATTTTATCTGTTTGCAAGCAGATATTAAAAAGGAAAAGAGACAATTCACATACTACAATCATTGCAGAGTTTAAAGATGTACACCCCACCCCCCCCATCTTCAGCCTCATAGAATATTCTCAAGTTAAAATACTGCCTCAGGACAAAACTAAATCAAAAACAAGGTCAGTAAAGCAAAGCAGAAAGCCAAACCAAAACTGTAGTAGCCTTAATAACTTTTCTTAAAACCTTTACATGCTTAAACTAGGCACCAGTAAATTCTTGCAGTCTGACAAATAGTTGGGAGTGTGAAGAAGAAATTAATGTTTTACTAAACCCAAATTTTCTTTAAATATGTGTAATTGGAGACATATTCCTCTAAGAATATTTCTAACAATATTACTATTATACAAAGTAGAATCAAATAATTTAAAACTTTGTTTAAAGGTTACACTACAAAATGTGTTACCACTATGGATAGAAAGATATAGTGATGGTCGGAAATGCAAAATGACCCAAAACTTAAAATGATTCCAGTATCCCTTAATTTTTTTTAATGCAACATGCAGATATAACACTAGGAAACATGTAAATTCACATATCATAGTAAATGTCACTAGTGTGTTATAAGCCTTTGAGCATGTGACCTTCACACTATTTTTCCTTATTTTTAAAATGGTAGAGTTAGATTAGGAGTTCTTTGAGGTCCCTCTCAACTCGTAAACTTTGCTTCTGTGACATGACAATAGTGCTCTTTTATAGATTTTTTTAGCATGTGAAAAGCAAATTTTTTCTCTTCCTAGGAAAACACTAAGACCACTCAAGAATAAGAATTGATAGATATTTTATGAGCAAATTTTCTAAGATTTCAAAACTATGCACTAAATGAGAAAAGTTTTGTTTTTTAAAGAATAATCTCAAAAGATTCCTTATATAAGCAAACAGGTTCATACACTTAACAGTTAAATATCAGAGAATCATAAAGTCCAAGTATTAGTTACATAAGAGCACTTAGAGTTTTATTCAATTTCAAATCATAGTGTATTTTCCATAATAGCTATTGCATGGGAGTTTCAGAGAATCTGGTAGATGTTGGAATAGCTTTACATTTATCAAAATTAATATATTAAATCACATTTTTATGATTTATGATATGATTTTTAACAGAATATATTCCATAAAACTGGGGCAAACTGGTTCAATGTTGGAAATAAATAGATATAAAAATATATCTCTATAGAGAATGAAAACAACTATGCATATTAAATATAAAAATTGTAAAGAATATGCAGTATTTCAATTTATATACTGTGTATTTTAGTTCCCATATCTGTTCAATTACATACTATAAATTTTTAATAAATTATAAATTATCAAAAGGTAATCACATCCATCATCTATTATTTGACAGAAATACATTCAAGAGCATTTAAACAGTCACTAAAGATATCGTTAATAATGCACAGGACTTGATTTTTTACAAATATACCAAAAGACTATTATTCTTCTTGTTATACATAAATTTTATGACACTGACATTGATGAGTACAGTTATCTGTGGTCATTTCTTATAAAAGATCAATAAAACCTAGCTGAGTGGGAGGTTAAGATGAAAGTGATCAATTTCATCACATTTTATAACACTCCCAAGATTCACAATGAAGATCCTCACTGGAAGTCTCACTGTGAAGCTTCATGGAAATCACAATTTCAAGCCCTCATACTTAGAAACTAATGTTGTTATGTGATACTCAGTGAACACCAATAATGAAGCTGGTGCTGACTGGAACAAAAACAAATCCAAAGTTAAATATAACCTAGATGAGAGCTACAGGAGCTGCTGGGAATCAATCAATGGATTCGATCCCAGTTGTCACTTGTGGAAGGTCACTAGCAAGAAGCATCACCCCTAAGTGATGCAGAAAAAAAAACAAACAAACCCCTCTTCCCCTTTCCCCTTTCTTTATTGAACTAGTCATGATTGTGAATCCCATGATTCACCAAAACAAGTATATACAATCTTATGGGAATTGATGACACATTTACCACCCAAAATAGGAGCAATGACATTTTTCATCTTTGCACCTTGCATCTGTTTCTTTGCCCTTAGCTTTCTCCTAAAGCAGGTGGACTGACCTTTTTCAAGCATTGTTACCAAATGGTTAGAAAAGATCGATATTTCCACAAATTGATTCTAGTTTAATTTGTGGGTTAGTTACATTTGTATTTTAATTTTGCTTCCACCTTGCCCATTAGTTCCTCACATGGCTGGAAATCTGACCCTCCACCCATTCTTTCTCAGAGGAGTCGCTCATGTTTATTACAACCTAGTCTGAATAAGTTCCTTGCCCTAATGCTTCCTGTACTTGTCTTTGGGCTCCAGAAGAGTGCATTATGCTTTCTCGGGCATGTGGTTTACCTTTCCCATCCTACTGGACAAAATGACAGTGATTGAAATAGAAGTAACAAAGTGCCCTCTTTTCTGCACTGCTCATGAGAATCACAGCATCCCAAAGCTAGAAAGACCAGAAATGAGATCCTGTCTGTTACCACTCCCCACCCCCCACACTCTCCTTACCCCCTCCACATCTCAAGGGTCTCGAACAAACATTTCACCCTACTCTGTCCTAAAGAAAAATTCATACCTCTTTTCGCCAAATCAATCAACTTATTTATCACTGTAAATACAGTCTCCTTTGCCTTATTAAAAGATTTTCTCCAAAAATTCTTACTCTTTAAAGTAAAAGTTTTTTTTTTCCTGGTTCTTTCATTTAGTTTACAAAAGGTATTTCTCTCTAAAGTTTAAACTAGTGGTAAAGTCTAATTGTGCCTAGATCCTTTTCACTATATTTCTCTTAACTTCACTTTAAAAATTCATTCAGGGACCATCTTTCCTCAACACCTACTCATAATTCCTTGCTTCAGTCCTTTCTCTTACAAACTCCACTGAACAAATTTTCTCTTGAAGATGAGAGATGATTTCCAATTTTCAAAGTTACTGGATCCTATCTCATTAACATTTCTATGGTATTTAATGATATTTGATTGTGCCTTGAATTGAGACATCAGCTTTTGTCTCATTATTCATTATATCACCTATGACTTGCTTTCCTCAGATTCAACATATGTGGAGTCGAAAAAGGCTATAGGCTCTCTTTATATGCTCTCACTAGCATCTACGTCTATCAACTTAGCTGCCAGTTCTATGCTTTGTGTATTCCAATTCTCCACCCCTAATGGCAATCATTTTTCTTACTTGTATTTCTTCATTGCACCTGCCTTCTAGAAAAATTTTCAAAGGACACATTCGCCAAATGTTAAATTCCCACTATCTGCTCATTGTAGTAAAAGTCAGCTCCAGGGCTAAAAAACTCTGAGTCCTTTCTTCCTCTCATTTATGCCTCTTTTCTTTAATAGCTCTTGACTCATTTTTTCCACTTCCTATGGTTCCATTTAAGGTCCTATGAGACCAAAAATCAGAAATAAGTCATATTTATGTGTTTTATACTACCTTCCACAGCGATCTCAGTCTGACTAAACCTCATACCAGGATATACAAAACTTACACAATTTTTATAGCAATAGTTCATGTCTTTTAACCTCAGGATGGAGAAATATAAGTACATACAATTATGTAAACCAGCACTTAAAAGTAATGTGAAAACCTTAACATGTAGTTTTCTGTTCTTGCATTCCAAAATAGATATTGGTGCTAAAACTAGTATTTGAACATATTAGTAAATTCAATGGATTTAATTTAAAAGACTGAATGTATTTAAGTTAATGAATTGGTATAGAATTCCCACAGGACACAAAAAAACAGATAAAATTTGATCTCACAAAAACATTTTTGAATGCCAAGTCCAAGTCAAATAAGTTGTAATTTCTAAGATAGTTTCACTTAGCACCTGTGTGGTCAAACACGTGAAATTCATTACCCACAGTCACGGGAGAAGTGAAATTGTGCCAAGGGATTCCTGGGGCTTAAGGACTGTAACTAGGTCTAGGCTGCCCCCTTAAGTGATGAAAACTATAGAATTTAAACTTAATTCCATCTCCAAAGGAGTCCAGACTGACTAAACAATGTTCCTCACTGATCTGAAAAACAAAATTGTTGGTTCCATCTGTTCCCAGAACTGACACCCTTAAAAGAGATGGTAATGAAGGGTTCTCCAACTATAAGAGACTAAGAAGTACTATAGGTTGAATCGCCATCTTCAAATTTATGTTCAGTGTGTGGTCACAGCTGACTTTAAAGTGAACTTCAAAATGAGAACATCTCTTCATTATTCTTTATTGCATACCATGCTTATGTCCCTATTTGAATCTTCTGGTAAAAAGGAGATTATTATAGGAGATAATTTGGGTAGGAAAAATTGTTACCACCAACTTTTCTGTGATTTTTTTTAAAGAAATTCTATAAGAAAAAGAAATATTTGTAATGAGCCAAAGAGGTTTCTAGATGCAAAGGAGAACAAATGTATAGAATATATTGTCTGCTAGAAACAAAATTGAGATTCCAAACTACATGCTTACAAAGCTTACAGTAAAGACAAGGTGATGTATGACTATTTGCGTGAATTGACATTTTTTGATGGGGTTACAAGCAGAGAGAAGAGTACATGGACTTTTAGGGTACAACAGTAAAAAAATACAAGATGACTAGCATGGTGCCCACACTGTCTAGCCTGCATGTTCTATGGGCAGAGTTTAAATACAAGAGGCTAAAAAACTATTACTGAAAGACTTTGAGAATCTGTACCCACTGATATTTCATTCAAAAGATAAAGTTTGGTGTAGGTTGGACGGGGGTCATTTTTATCATTACTCCCTGCAGCCACTTTGGAGTCTTGAGAAATAGTAATTTGGGAGCATCGACAAATCGAGGGCAATCGAGCATCGAGGGCATTAGTAATGTTGAAAACACAGTCATGAAAAAAAAAAACTCATTTGATCTCTTTCTGATCTTGGATTCTGAGAATTATTCAGGAGGAGACTTTCAGAGAATGTGAGGTTCTTGTGAAGATAAGTGAAAGGTAAAGGTTCTGAAAAATTGGAATAATATCAACCTGGCTGCATATTTAGTCAATATTTACTGAATATTAACTGAATGCCTACTGTGTGCCAAATGTGGCAGCTATAGTGCTGAACAAAATAAATTCCCACTAATTATTGCACGTTTTAATCTATATAGGAGAATGACAAAAAAGTTATAAATAGAAACCAAAACCAGATAATTATAGACTGATATCCTATATAAAGAAAATACAGGTGTATTATGATAGACATTCATCATTCATATGTAGGGGTAACAAAAAAGAGTTTTCATTGAAAGAAAGCAAAATATGGAGAGATTTTTATTTTACCAACCACTAAACAGTAAAAGCTGAAGGATCTCCTTATGTCCTCTTGCCTTTTCTCAATCTAAGACACAAGAGCAACTAAAATAAATCATTCTCACACTAAGGGAAATAAGACTAGATATAATTCCTATCAATTTCAATATTGTTTTAAAATCTGGTGAACTATTATCTGGAAACCTCTGCATTCAGTTAAAAAAAAAAATGTTCTCTGGTGCCCAACCCAGGCAGCAAGCACTCAGAACCTACTCACTTCATTCTTTGGGGGCTACAGTTTCCAGTGATTTGATCTACTTTCTAATTGCTTTGTCTATTACCTTTTTTTTCTTTGTAGAAGTTCTAGTCTTGCAGTCTTGCCTACAATTCAGATATTCTTCCTAAGTCCGCCTTTCCTTGATGTCCCTAATATTAGACAGAAAACTCCTTTCTTTTTCAAAACATTGCTAGTCATCACTGTGGGAATAGTAAACGTGATAGTCATGGATAAGTTCCATAGCTTACTGAGTATTAACTATACTGATCTTCAATTAAAGATTCCGTTTCTTTCTGAGATGATAATTAAAGTGGAAATGAGTTTTTATACTAAGTTCCTTCTAGAGATAAACTTTACTAAACTTCTTCCTTTGTTCTAATTCTTCCTTCATGATGAAATCAAGGAAGAACAATGTGTTTTCTAATCTTTTTACTGACATTCATTTATTCATTAATTCAGTCTTCTTTTATAGGGTGTCTCATTTTATGTCAAGACTGTGACAATGGAAATTGGAAATATGAATATGACTAAGAATAAGATTTGTACATTACCTATGAATAACTCAATATATAATATAAACTATATGAGGAAGTTTAGAAGAAAACCTACACAATATAGTGAGAGTCAAAGAACTGTTTTGAGAGGAGCTAAATGTGACACTAACACAGATGAGCTAAATCATAAAATAATAACAGGATCCATCCTGGGATAGATTGGTGTGGAGTTGGATTGGGAATGGTGATAGTTACCCCCAAAATGACATTATATACCAGAAATAATAGACAACATGACAAAGTGATATAGCAGAAGAGAATAGAGGATGAAGGCATACACCATCTAGTCCTCTTAAAGGTTTAAAACTTATATTCTGCTTTTTGAGAGAAGAAATCTGCATTTTTCCCTAAATGGAACTTTAGTTTGCTAAATTTAGTTTGCATTTTAAAAAATAATCTTTGGTCCAGGATAGAGGAAATGGTTAAAGGGAGACAAATATAGTTCTATTGCAGTTATCTAGACATGATCTAGCCATGGGAAAAGAGGGGATAGCAGATTTGAGAGAGCTCTTCAGGAATACAGTTTTGTGTATATATAAAAAGTAATGTGAAAAAAAAAAGAGACTGAGGATGACAGTTATTTGACCTAAACAATTCATGGAGATTCATGGAAACCATTTATTAGGATAATTTGGGAATAGGAAAAGATGCTATGTTTAGTTTGAAATGAATTTTAGTTTAGAGTGATTGATAAAGGCCATTGGCTCTGTTAGTAGTCATTTAGATGCAAGGGTAAAAAGCTCACTAAAGAAATTCATTCAAGGTATATCTAAGTTTCTCCAAGTTGGATGTTGTTATTTTCAATAGATATCTGTCTTATGCAAGAAGATTTACTGGACCATCTCCTTACATAGAAACTCATGTCATCTCAACTTTTTACTAGAAAGCGAGATGTAGTTTATGAACAGACAAGAGTCCTAATTAGGATTCCCTTTCCAGATTCCTTTGTAAACTCAAAAATAACAAAAACTCACACCTTTATTATACTTTTTATATTATGACAGAAATCAATAAAGATAACATTAAATACACGCAATAGGGGGGACAGCATTTTTTATGATGTTCAAATAAGAGTTTATACCATTTCCCTCCAAAATAGAATTAGAGCTTTTCTGGAAAAATCTTGTGAAGTTACAGCAGACCATTGCAGCAAAATAGTCTGAGATGGATGTATCGAGGAGGGTGATGGGATCAGTTTTTAAATGTCCCTGTTACTCTTTCATTGAGCAAAGCTCAATAACCCCCAGATAGAATTTCTTAGATAGTGACATCTCCCAAAGAGAATATCAGTAGCCTTTTCATCTTTGAAGCTGTGTGAGGCCCACTTCTCTCAGATACCTCCAGAATATTAAGTCATGACTAGGAGAAATTGAGAAGCTGAGACAACAGCAACCAGGACTCAGAATAAAATACAACAAGGATCTGCTGCTTATTATGATGAACATATTATGAAGGTAACACATAAGCACACATCACATAAGATCAATCTATAGACACCAACAACTACTCATAGGCACCTGTGATGTTCCTCATGTCTTGCCCATGTGACATTCCCAAGTGTTATACCTCACTCCAACATTAGTAAGAGCAAGCCTTTAGAGAAGGCTGATTTCCATGTGCAGAAAACTACCTGACTTACAGGTCTGGCAAAAACTACAAAAGTGAACATTCAGCACTACCCAAGAGAAACTAAAAGGAAACCTATCAGCACATAGACTGGCTATGTAGGATCAAGAGATGACACATAAGCTTTAAAAATCTGCCACAAGAGGGAGTAAGATGTTTAGAGTAGGAATTTGGAATAGCAGTAACAGAAAAAGTCTGAAAAATCCTCACAATTCATAACTGTGATGACAAAAGGTAGTTATCACTATCAGACACCATCAATAAAGATTGAAGAATGTGACCAATTCTTCAAAATGTAATGAAAGTGATACAAGATATAAGGGAACACAGAAAATCAAAGAAACATAACACCACCAAAGGAACACAGTGATTTTCTAGTAACCAACTCCAGAAAAATGGAGATCTGTGATTTGTCTGACAAAGAATTCAAAAAACAGATTTCTTGAGGAAACTCAATGAATTGTAATAAGCATAGACAGACAAGACAACTCAATGAAATCAGGATAACAAAGTGAATTTAGCAGAGATATACCAAGTCCTAAAAGAGAACCAAACATATATTCTGAAACTGGAAAATACAGTGACAAAAATGAAAAATGCAATAGACAGCATCAGCATAGCAAACATCAAGCAAAAAAAAGAAAAGTCTGTGAAATAAAAAATAGAACACTTGAAATTATCCTCTCAGAGGTGTATTAAAAAAAAATTAAAGAGTACAAAAAAAATTCTACCATCTCGTAATTGTGGGACACCATAAAGAGATATGATCTTATATATTGTTGATCAAGAAGATGATATATAAATCATAATTACAGAAATAATAACTGAAATCTTTTTTAAATCTGGGGTGAGTTTTTGCAGACCCAAATTCATAAACATAAAGAACCTCCTAACTTCCTGAAAATTTACCTCCTAGATACATCATAATAAAAGTGCTTGAAATCAAAGACATATGGAACTTTATAAGTAGCAATAGATAAAAAAAATAATCTCACATACACAGGAAAACCAGTAAAATTACAAGTGAATTCCTCCGTAGAAACCTTGTAGACTTAAGAACTGAATGATATATTCACAACACTGAAGGAAACAAAATGCTAACAAAGAATATTCTTACTTTGCAAAAACAAAAGCTGAAGGAGTTCATCACCCCTATACCTGCTTTAAAAAAACAAATGCTTCTTCTTCAAACTGAAATGAAAGGACATTAATAAGTTCTTATAAGTCCTTACAGCAAAAATGCTGTAGTACTGTAATAAGGCATTGTGGTAGACACTTAAATCTAGTATAAAAGTTCAAGGACAAAGTTATTAAAATAACAATATTTATTATAATTTGTTAATGAGTAAACAATATAAAAGAAGTTGTGACTCAAAAATATGAAAGTAGATGAGAGGGAATATAGAGAATTTCTCTATATGTAACTCTGGTTAAAGTTATTATAGGCATAAAATAGATAATTATTGATATAAGATACATTATTAGCCTCATGGTAATCACAAAGGATAAACTACAGAAGACAAAAAAAAATTAAAAGATAAAGGAAAAGGAAATCAAAGCATGCCTCTGGGGAAAATCAATCCGTAAAACAACAAGAAAAGATATCAAGAATGAAGACAATAGTAGTCAAAAACAGTAAAATAAGTGAGCTAAGTCCTCACTTTGCAATAACTATTTTAAATGTAAATTCATTAGTCTTAATTAAAAGGCATAGAATGATTTTATAGTTTTAGAAACAGCAAATATATGCTACAAATAAAAGACTGACTACAGCTTTATATACAAATATATGCCCAGATTAAGGAGACAGAAAAGATTTCCCTGTAAACAGAGATGAAAAAAAAAATCAACATAGGTCATCTTAAGTCAGTCAAAATAGATTTCAAGTCAAAAACAAGAGATGAAGCATGTCAACATGTAATGATATAAAGAGGTTAATTTCACTATGAGCATATAATAATTGTAAATATATATGCACCCAATCTCAGAGCATCTAGAAATATTAAATAAAAACTAATAGAAATGATGTAGAGAAATAAAAGAGAATACAATGACAACAGGAGATCTTAATATCCAATTTTAAATAATAGCTAGATCAATGAGGTAAAAGAATAATAATGAAGCACTGGAGTCAAAACATACCTTAACAATTAGTTTGGGAAGAAAGTGACAGAGTAGATTCCCTGCTTTGGGTTCAGGAAGATAATTTAAACTAGCTGACTTGAAGAATTCCATGTCTTAGGACAAAAAGTCCCTTCTGGACATTGGCAATGAGATCACAGATCACAGAAGAGATTCTGAGGAAATTCCAGTCTGTACAAAGAAATATATAAGATGGTTGAAGAGAGACAACTGGAGACTACAGATGTGATGGGAACCAATGATTCAAACCTATACTCCTGTAGTAAGGAGGTCACTGAGAAAGGATGACTGCCTAGTGTGGAAGCTCACTCATAACTGTGACAAGATATGTACAAAGTGTAGGGGTGAGCCAGGTGATCAGAGTGGAGAAGACAAAGCACAGAAGAGTAGTGCTTCTCTCCAAACCTCTTGGGTACTAGAACTGATCCTGTAAAGTACTACGAAAAGGCTGACCCACAGATTGCGAAGATGTGGGCTGGGAAATTCAAAGAGGAGGACTAAGGCTGCCTCCACACACCTCTTTGACCAGAGACAGGACTCCTCAAGACCACTTCTGGACCCCAGACTCAACAGTTCCTGGACATACAGTTCCATCTACTGGAAAACCAGAAATTCTACACTTCTGGGACATTTGAAAAACATCAAGCTACAAAGTTCAAAAATGAGGAAATGAAAAAATAAATATTTGGCACCTTGAGTTCTCAAAGGATATTTTAACAAAGAGAAATATTAACCTCAAGAAATCCACCACAAATATATGGAAGATCGTTTCTTCTTATCAGAAACAGATTTTAAAATTGTCAAAATAAAGAAATCCAAAGAATAAGAAGAAAATGCAGAAAAGTTGATCAACAGCATACAAGGATAATAAGGAAAAAAATGAATGTCTGATAAATAAAATTAATGAACAGAAGATAGAAACAAGTATTAGATAAGAATAACAGAGAAGCAAGATGCAAACAATTAATAGAGGGAATAGTAATTCTAGGGGGGGAAAGGATAGAAGTAGAATACTCCAAATGGAAGGTTGAATCAGTGACCTTGAAATGGTAATTACAAAAAGTACACTAGGAAAAAGAAAGAAATATGAAGGTAAATAATGAAGAGACACACTGAGAATTATCTGCCTCTATAAGGAAAGGTAATATAAGAATCACAGGAAAATTCAGAAGGGAGAGAGAGAGAGAAGAAAGCAAAGAACTCATATAAAGAAATAATATGGGAAAGCTTCCTGAACACATTATTCATATGAACTTGGAGGGGATATGTTATACAAAAACAGTCAAAAGGAGAAAGATAAATACCAGATGAATCATTTATGTGTGGAATATAGATAAATGGTGACATAAAATCAAACAAATAACAAACCTTAGAAATCAGACTTCAGTACCAGAGTGAGAAAAGAGAGGTGAGGAGAAAGTGAGGTGACTTAAAATATTGTGATGGACGAGTTTTGGCACCTTGGTGATGGTGTGCTATGTTAACATATACCTAATGGGTGTAATTCTATAGCTCTACGTTATAAACTATATTGTAAATCAATGTTAACTCAATTTGAAAAAGACATCCTACTAAATAGGCAGACATATTGGCATAGCATAACTTCAATGAGGGGCTAATATCCAATATCCCCTAAAGAACTCTACAACTTAACTAAAAGAAAACTAATAACTCAATAAAATGGGAGGGGCAGAAGAACTAAAAGGTAATTCTCCAAAGAACACATACAGATGTGAAACAGGGACATAAAAAATAAAATTGTCATCATCACTAACCATCAGGGAAATGCAAATAAAAAACCACAATGATGTGTCACCTCATATGTGTTAGAAGGATAATTACTAAAAAGATGGGAGAGATTAAGTGTTATCTTAGGAAGTGGAGAAAAGGGAGGAAAGTGGCAAAAACTCTTGCATATTGTTGGTAAGAATATAAATATGATAAGATGACAATGGAAAACAGTATGAACCTTTCTTAAAAATTAAAAAAGAGAATTATCATATAATATAGAATTCCATTTCTGGTTATATAGCTTAAGAACATAAACTCATTATCTTGAAGAGACAGTTATATCCTCATGTTGTTTTCACACATAGAGAAAATGCTTTTATCATGAATGGATAAAGAAAATGTGATTACTATGGATATATTTATCTTCCCAATGAAATACCATTCAACCATAAAAAGAGAAGGAAATGTTACTTTTTGTGACAACATGGATAGATTGGAAGGGCATAATACTGAAATATGTCATACAGAGAAAAGCAAATACTGTGTATTCTCATTATATGTGGAATCTAAAAACACTGATCACATTGAAACAGAGAGTAGAAAGATGTCAGTGGCTGTAAAGTGAAGGAACTGGGCATATAAGGGAAAAAAGGTCATTATCACTAACCATCAGGGAAATACAAATAAAAAACCAAAATGATAAGCACTCTAATATTCAGTAATAAATAAGTTTTGGGGATTTAAAATACAGCACGGTGACAATAGTTAGTAAAGTTTTTGCCATATGCTTAAAGGTTACCAAGATAATAGAGAATGTTTCTCAACAGACATAAAAATGGGAATTACATGAAATGATAGACATGTTGCAAACTACCCTTACTGTGATAATCACTTCCTCATATAGAAGTATCAAATCATCATATTGTATATATTAAATTTGCACCATATTGTTTGTTAATTATGTCTCAATATGGGAAACACACACACACACACACACACATACAAACAATGAATAGATACATGCAAAGTGTAGGAAAAATGGTTACTACCATGGGTAAGGGACAGAAATAATACAATAAACATTTTGAGATACTTGAGATATTCTAAGAAAATAGATAGTAGTTTGTCTGAAAATGTACTACATTAATCTGCTCTTTAATTTATATAAATTTTATTAAAATCTTGACTGTACCAAATACATATGATACAGAAAATGTCTAAATAGTAATGGTCTTTTGATCTACTTGACAAATGAAAATATCATCAGGAAAAAAATGTATATAACTGTTCTGATCTCCATTGCTTGCATTTTGTATCCTTTTTTCATGTGACAAAATTTACTTCTTTAATAAATACATTTGCAATGGTATCACCATTCACAGTACTCCTGAGGGGTAAGAGAAAGTGATTTCTTAGTTTTCCATTTCCAGGAATTAGCTCATTTAGGAGGGTAGGCCTAGTTGTGTATCATTTTTTCCCCAACAACACTTGCTATGTTAAGTATACAAATAGTAATAAAAATTCAATAATTTTAAGTAGATTTCATGTAGGTCTTAGACTTATTGTTAAATATAATTTTTAAAAAGATAGGAGCTACCTAATACCAAAAAAAAGGACCATGTGAGCCTACTGAAAAATCATATTGAAATACTTTCTTTAAAAATAAAAACTTATTTTAAGATGATTAGTTTATTCAAAATGCACAGTCTTCAAATGTAAAAAATATATATTTTCATCCAATTAGTGAAATAGCACAATAAAATACAAAAAAAGGAGGTAAATTGTTTTTACCTAGAAGCATAATAAATCAGAAGCAAATGCTGTCAAATGCTAGTCATTGAAACCATCAATCTGTACAATGACTCGGCTGTCAACTTCAGGTTTGAAGCTTAATCATTTCAGGAACAAAAAAAGCCATGAGTCATATTTTACCAAGAGACACTTGGGAACACATATTCATGCTGCCACTCTCATAAAATTTCTTCACAATTTGCCTGAAGGTCAATTGGTAATGAAATAATAAAAACTTTAAGTTTTGAACAGATTATGTGAAGAAAGATTTAATAAATGGTTAGTATGCATTGTCATTTTCACTTCCTTTCATATATATATATGTATATATATATATACACACATATATATAGTATATATATATATATATATATATATATACATACATATGTATCCACTGGGAAATAAAGCCTGCAAACTAGTAAAATAAATAATAGTTCTGAAGTGCATTTAATAATAAGTATGATGTGCAAAGGAGACACATTGAATAACATCACAACATCTGTTCCCAGGTCATTTTTTTCTAGAGGGCTAACTGGTTTTTAAATGTTTTATATCAAAAAAAACATAATTCATGAATTTATGATACCACAAATTTTATCGCATCATATTTATTTATTTAAGGACTTTAATGTCATTATGATAGATTACAAAACAGGCCACAAATCATTCCTTTCACTGAATCCGCCTCTTTAAATAGATCTCTTTCATACCTACTCTAGGCTTAGCCATGACTTGTGTCTTAGTCTGTGGAGCTAGCCATCACAAAATACCACAGCAGCTTAAATAACAGAGATTTATTTTTCTCACATTGATATACAAAATGAAATACATAGTGTCATCTTTGTAAAGTATCTCCAAGACTGTTTAGTACTGTAGTTAAAAACCAGATATTATTAAATTTTCTTTATCATTGCTAATAGCCTCCAAGGTTATACAGAAAAGTACTCGCCTTTCTTTTGAACTTAAAGAGCACATTTAAATTCAAAGTAAAGCAAAGAAAATTTATTGTTGACCTAAAATGTTTGGTTGCCAAAATATTAAATATATGCAGGATTACTGGTGGAAAGCAACAACAAAAAGATTATTTGCTGTGAACTCACCTAGCCCATAAATAACAGTGTATCACTTTAATTAGTTTTAATTTTCTTCCATAGTATAGGATTATTATTTGCAGCATTTATTCTAATTTAATGACACATATTAACTAGTATATTTCAGAGAAAACCTCAAGAAAAAAACTGAGTATTTTTGCCAGTGTCAGAAAGAATTTCTTAATGCTAAGTATGCCAAAAAAACAAGCTCATGATTTTTGGTGGATGTTTTTCTTTACCCAGTTATAAAATGATAAATAATTCTATAAAACAGGTTAGTTTCATTATACTTTGAAGTATTATGTAGCAAAATCATCCTGACATGCTTATTACACTGCTCAAAATTCCAAATTGCATGAGTCTTGTAAGTAATGTTATAGATAAAGATATGGAAATGGAAACTTTTCTGCCTATAAAATATCTCAAGTCAGAGTCAACTCTTTCATGCTTTATTGGGTAGACATCCAAGACTGCATTAAAATTTTGGTTCATTAGCCACTTACATCCAAAACTGCATTTGAGTTAAAGTCCTTTGATTATATAAAGAACTTTTGTGAGCCATGTTGGTACAGAAATGGCAGACCTTTTACTGGGGTAAGACTATAAGTAAGGTTCTTTGATTATACCTTATAATATCGTTTTGTCATGCACACATTTAGAGTACCAAAATAGATCCATTTTACTGCAGTATAGCACTACCAAACCACTTCTATCTTATTTGCTACCTAATTTAAGTCAAAAATTGGATTGAGAAAAATGCAGATTAAGATAATTTTGTAAATTTGTATTTAGAGGTAAATAAACACAGAGTGGTAAAGAAAAAAAACACTTTTTTGAAAAGAGTCAAATAATACATCAAAATGCTAACAACAATAAACATGTCCTTTGATGGACAGCAAAGTATGATGAAAGAACAAGCCTGTTAGAATCTGGAATTGCAAGTCATCAATTAAGCAGGTTCACATTGTGCATGATAGAGAGGAAATGTTCTATACAAGATGGGAAAGAGGAGGGTGGGATGCAAGCCAGGGTTTTGTCTGCACCAGCTTTTCAGATCCTCAACCCTCCCTGAAAGGAAGAAGACTAAACTGTTTCCATCACCACTTAAAACATCATTGATTAGTATCTGGGAATTTTCTTTAACTAGAGCTAGGAGGACATAAGCAGAACTTTGCAACAACAACTGCATAAGCAAAAACAAATGAAGATATTCTTTTAACTTAATCCTGGATTTCTATAGCTTTCAAATAAGAAACAGATGTGACAGACACTTGGCATGCCTTTAATTTCAAAACTGGTTTCTTGAAGCTGTGCTTATCTTAAAGCCATTAATTTCTCTGTTGCATGTGTATAGTTGTGCATCAGAAGTTATATAAGGAAATACTGCAGAATGTTTATAAAAGTTTAAAGAACTAATGACAATTTAAATGTATATAATTGGATAGTGGATAAAGTATACATAGTCATAAAATGGAATAAAGGACTGAAGCTATATGATAGAGCCATGTTAAATAAATATAGAAAGTATGTAGCAATAGATATATACTACTAATATATGGAAGTTGATAACTCTGAAACCTTGTCAAATAGGATATACTGAAGTGAAGAGCATGTATATGTAATAGTACAAAACCATGAATGAGGATGTTAGCCCTCAATTCAGCAAGACAATTATTACAAATTTTAGAAAAGGTAAGAAGGGGTGTGATAGAGAAGGAAAATAGGTCTCCCTTTGTATTTCTGAATCATTAGTGCTTAACTAAGATAAGATTTAATAATGATCCTGGGTGCCTACCCCCTGGGTGCCATTAACACAGTTGATTCATATAGTTGATAAGGAGCTAGCTACTCATATATATATATATACATAGATTTACAAATTTCAAAGAAAACTGGTTTGGGGCTTACTTCCTCTAGAGGCCTCTTGGCTGCAAGATTTGGCAGGAAGGAAGGGTATAAATATTGAGTTGAGGACAAAGGAGGGGATCAGCCATTTCGAGGTCAGTCATTTTGGGATCAGCCATTTGAGGGTTAGCAGTTCTGGGGAGAGGGGCAATGTAAGTCCAGGCTGCATGGCTGAGGCGGGCAGCCCGACCATAGGCCCAGGTCTGTGAACTCATAGCTTTATCATGGTTAAGTCGAGTGTGTGTGTTAAACTGAGCCTCAGGATTTTGGGAGAGGCCAAGAGGAGACCTTGATGAATCTGTTATTGGTTCCTGTTCTTCTGAGTTTCTTTTTACTGCCTAAAGTGAAGAGGACACAGCAAGGAGGTGATAGGAGCACACCTTCAGCTGTAAGCCATCACATTTTCGTTTACATGCTTGAAAGTTGAAGCATGCCAAAAAGAGATGCCATACTCTTGGAGCACGTGTTAATGAGCTCTACTGGACAAGTGATGAGGTAACAGGACTTAGTAACTAAGTTTCTGGACAATGTTGGGTAATTGAGGTTTTTCTTATGTGGTTTTCTTTTTTTTTTTCTTTTTTTTTCTGTAGTAAATAATTAGGAAATCACTGTGTTAGTGAAATCACTTTGTTGTTAGAGTAATAAATTAGTCTGTACTCTAAGAGTCTTGTTTCTGGCTTGGGAAAATGTAATAAGGTCTGGGGATGGCGGTAAGGACCCACACCTAAAAATATTGGATGTATTTAGGCTGCTGGAGCTGCAAAGAGTAAATTGAGGCAAGCCAGTAAATTGTAAACTACGGTTTCTGATTTTTTTTGTCTTCCTGCAGTCTCCAGGCCAGGGAACTGAAAAGCAGTGGCTAGAATCTGCATGACAAAAAGTAGAGAATCTGTGAAAATTTACAGTATTACAGCTTTGATTCTGATTCTGCCTGGGGGAAGCAGCAGATGATCTTTGGGTTTTAAAATGGAAAGTCTGTCCCTTGCTGGATAACAATTATTCAATCAACTATTAATTCTAGTATGTACATATTATGTTCTTGGTACTAATTTAAACATTGTGGATAAAGATATAAATAAAATTACTCACAGATTAAAACTGTTCCCCTCAGGAACTTACACTGTAGTAGAAAAAGAGACAAGGTAAAAGAAGAAACAAGTAAAGATAATTAATTACAGGAGTAAGAATATGGGACCTGAAAGAATACAGGGCCCTAGAGGTAAGATGGCACAACTTTAAATATGCTAATCAGAAAACATCTCACAAAGAACTCTTCACTGAGAAAGGGACTTTAAAAGAATACCAGGAAAAGTGAGAGTACAAAAAATGAGTTCCTGGTGAAGGAAGAATATATGCAAACCCATCCTGTACCTGGCTATTTCAAAACAGAGACAGAGACATATTGTAAACAACAAAAACCTGTATAAAGAACAATTACAATGTAAATGTTATTTTAAAAATGTTTTTGTAAGTTTTTTTGTTAAGGTTATTTTAGTAGAAGTATCTGGTTTAGTAGAAGATAGAAACATGTTTCATACACTAATTTATGTTTTCAATACATGAATTCATTCCTACATGAGCTTTTAAGCAGCCTATATCTCACTGAAAATCACAGAAGGAAGGAAGGGCAAGGAGGTGAAAAATTAAAAAGTAAATATGTTCTCCCAAGAAGTGTTCTTTTCCAATTCCCGGTCAAAACTCATTTAGCTGAGGAAAAAAAGAAGAAGATGAAGAAGAACAGGAAGAAACACTTTATCGGAAAAAAAATTGAGTGCTTTAAATCCCTTTTTTTATACTTCTCACCTGTTATAATTTCATGTATCAATTTAACTAGTTAAGGTCATGAGTTTAGTGTTCATTAACATGAGAACTGGCAATACTCTCTTCTCTAACCTTGAGAACTTAAAAATAGCTAAGCAAATCCATATACAGACACAAGGACTGGATTACATATATTATGATAACTTGATACACACGTTTTAGTTATGCAAAGATCAATCTGGAAAATTCCACTATACAATTACAACTTAAATTCCAGTGCATATTTAGCTCTATGTCTAAAGGAAATGTATTAAGGGAAACAATATATGATTTTCCTTTCAAAAATAACATGAAGATTGACTAACAATCCATTAGCTGTATTTGCAATCCAGTAAATAGTCCAAACAATCCCAATAGCTATTATTACTTTCCCTCTCCGAACCCAGGTCCTAATATATAAAATGTGATGTCCTTCATGGATCCAAGTTAATAATTATCTGACATTTAATTTCAGTTCAAGAGAAATATAAATGGAAAACTGCATGTGTAGTACCACAATAATATTTAGCATTTGATGTTTACTTGTCTTTATCACTGGAGTCTAAATACAACCAGAGCAAGCTTTCTGAATGCTTGCTGAATAAAGAAAATACTAATAAAGATACTTGGTAAAGAACCAAACTCTATATAATTGCATTTAATTTATGGCTGGGGTGTTTTAAGTAGTGCATCTCTTTATACTAGGAACTCAATGCAGAATATGAACATCCTGTAAATATATAGAGGATATACTTTCATTTTTAGAAATCAGCTTTAAAAACTAAAATTTTCTAGGCAATACCTTTAATTATATCTAAACTATACAAATGGTATCATTTGAAATGTTTGAAAATTTTATATTTTAATCCCAAATGTTTTGGGAACACATTACATAAGATCCACAGTAAGACACATTTTAACATTTACAAATTTTTAGCAAAGTACACATAGTCATTTATAAATATGTGATTAAAAATGGGAAAAATAAGATTACTTTTGATGTTGTATACTATCAAGTAAAAACAAAATTAGTAATTAGAAATTCAGTGTTGATTTGAAAATGTTAGTGTAAGTAAATTTTAAAGTTTTTCAAACTAATGAACAATTGACAGACTACATAATCTACTGTATTATTTTATAGTTATGACTAAAATATATTTTAGTCAAAAGGAATAAAAACAACCTTGTTAATTTTATTAAAATATTTTTAAAATCTATTTCCCTAATATAATCACAGATTTCAACAACCTTAAGCTTGGTACAACTCAAGCAAATAATATAGCCAGTATTCAAAAGTTTTTCACTGCCTTACATAAAATTTAGAACATAAAGTCAGTTGATAGCGAAAGGGATAAGAAAAAGGCATATAATCTGAAGTACAATTTAACAAGAGTGCAATTTGTATAATTTAAAAGTTACCTGAATACAGAGAGAACTTGAGTTTGCCACTTTTCTCAGAGATCAGAGCTAAGAACAAAGGCAACTTATCATTAACTTCTAGCCAGAAGCAAACTTCACACATATCTCAATAGAGTCTCTGCTTTGCTTTTTTCTCTTGCTTGGCTCATGTAGGGGAAAAGTAGCCCTCTCTTCTGAAGGAACTTGCTTTGACATGCACAATTAGTTCATAGTTTCACAGGGTAAAACTAACTTGGCATAAATTGTTCATGGGTCAAAGAAGGTGACAGAGTCTGGCAATATGAACTGCTAAATTTAATCTTCTGATTCAGTTTCCTGATGTTAATATAACCACATTTTCAAAAGTTTAAGTACCATCATGCCACTTAGTATCATGTATGTAACACTACAAATACACTATAATATATAATTTGTATCAGTGATTCTAGATTCTTTACAGAATATAGGGCTAGATAACAATTTATGAACAAAGAATCAAGGTCATGTGTTGAATTCCTTAAGGATCATAGTTTCCTTTTGTTGCCTAAACACACATTACACCCTGTCAGCTATTTATTTCATAAATGCATGCCTAGTTCTAGTACAGAGGAGCTCACCTATGAAGATGCGATAATAAATCTGATGGTAGGTCATTATTGTCACCTTGGTATTGAGGAAATCAAAATATCTTTAGGAAAATGAAGAGCTAAAATGATTGAGTTTTTCTTATATTTAAACAGATATTTTGCCAAACAATTTATATCTATTACCTCATTCGCTACATACAAACATTTTCGTATCAGGGTAAAGAGTATCAGGATTTGATTACTCATGCAAGGTCATACAACTGTTAAAAATGGATCACGGATTCCAAACCTAGTTTGCCTCCATGCAAAGTCTAGGTTGAACAGCAGGTCACCCTTTCTATGGTCAGTAAGTGAGGAGAATTTGGTTTCCCATGAGAAGAAAAACATTATTTAGGTCTAGGCGCTAAGAAACAACTCACTGTAAAGTATGATTCCCAAATATCTTAATGTGCTGCGTTTCCAAATGTACATAAAGATTATAATAGCCAGATATAAAAATAGGTAACCTCTGGGAATTTCCTCTGATTTACTTGAACAAATAAAGTAATGTCTGCAAAATAAGATGTGCTATTTTTTGTTTCTACTATTAAAACCTTATGTTCAAAAAATAAAGTGACAATATAAAATCATAAGAAAATGTTGCCTCGTGTAAAACTAGAAACACTGAGATTGAATATGCTTACAAAAACTGTACTATGGATTCAACAACTATACAGTATCTATAAAAATAAAAAATTAGTGACATTTTTTACTGAGAAATCTTTAAATACCTTTGTCCCAACATAGCAAAAATGCTTAGTAGCTAGTATATGCTCAATATATATATTTGGTATAAAATTACCTGATGTAATATGAATTACTAATAACAACTCCTCTATTTTGTATTCTGTATATACACCACATTAATATTTTTAAAAGACAGAAGAATAACATTCTATTATACTTGAAATTATCAACAACTTTAATATGCAAATATGACAATAAGATTCAATTTTATGCAAATAAATGATGATTAACTTTATAAGTAAGCATGCTATTAATTGCTCTAAGAATACTAAATCAAAAAAACTTCTCATCTGTATGATCAATAGATTTCTACTTGATATTATTATTAAAGTACTAAGGTCAAATATAGAGAAGAACAGATTATGTACGCTTAATATGCAAAATTATGTTATTAAGAAGGTAACTTGAAAACTTAATATCTACAAAAAATAAAATTGAAAGCAATACAGGCAATATATTTTGTACTTATTTTGTATGACTTTGCCTTTGTCATTAAATATTAAATATTACAAATTACTGTCCAACTAATGGAAATAATGATTTGTTCTACACAGCCTGTTAAAGTTGAAAGTATACAGAACTCTGACTATAAATGATTTCTTTGTCTTCTATGGTTAGGATTTATTTTTTCATTAAAGATAAATCTTCTAAAATTATTTTAACATTTAAACATAATTTTATCAAAAGTAAAAAAATTCAAAAATCACTTAATTTTGCTGAAGTAGAAAAATAACTGATATTCTGCTAAAACATTTCTAAATGCAGTTGTGTTTGCTACATAAGCCTTTGAGCAAAGAAAAGCAAGTGCAAAAAAGATGTGTTCCCCATGAGCTCTAGGGAGGAAAGGGCTCAAGGTGACTAACCTTTGCCAACGTTACAAATTCTCAAGAGTAATTTCAAAAATATGATAATTTTTGTGTGTTTTGTTTTGTTTTGTTTTGTTTTTTTCCAAATCCAGCTTCCAGAATTCTCAATAATGTAGATACAGGAGAGAGAGGAAATATAATCTCAGGGGGGAACCTTGATAAATAGCATGTGTGCTCTTGGAACAGGTTATTAATTCTGTGTTTGAAACATGACAATAAGTTCTTGGCAGTGGATTTGTTTATAATATTATTCCCCAGGTCCATGAAGCATTTGTACATTTCCCTTGTGAGATTTTGATGCTGGTTTTGTTCTCTTGTATTATGACTAAGGAGTGTAAACTGAATTAATGTAGAAAATTCAAGATTTTATTTGAATAAAAAAAGCACAAAAAATTCTGCAGAGAAAAAAAACTCAGGTATCCATTTCGGTTTAGTAACAGCAATGATTTAGTAAGAAGACAGAAAAATTAAATACCTCATAAACATGGTGGAAGTCTTCTAGTGAATAGTTTCTTTCATTTGGATATTTTTTCCCTAGACTTTTCATGGAAAGAGTATTATAACCTTAATTTTCACTTAGCACAACTGGCTAACTTTTTCTATTTTTTGAATTTCAGAATTATAATGGAGCTAAAAAGTCAGTACAAAGAAGAAAACAGCCCAAATGTATTCTCTGAGTTAATTATCCATGCATTATAATGTAAAAAGGAAATGTCTTCAGTTAAATTTGCTTTCAGAGAATAATTCCTATAAAATTTCAATACACCATGGGAAACATAATGGAAATAAGGCAGGCCTAAACACAAAATATACAAATATTTTGCCATTTCAGGAGATTTCCACCTTCTTGCTGACAGCTCTAGCTCACTAATGGAATTACTGGAAGAGTGAGCTGAGTACATGGAAAATTCCTTCTTTGACTATTATTCTATCAATAAATGATCTTACTGTATCTAGCCAATATAAGAAATGTGTGGCAAGAGAGTATTTTAAAAATATCCTTTTGGCTCAGAACCTTTGATTCCACACAGTTCCCAGTCATTCCCCTCAGCATGTAGTGTGGCCTCACACTTTCTATTAAATGAACCAGTGTCCATCCCTGACTCAGCTCTGATCCTGAGTCAGCAATACTGTCTCAGCTTCTCCACCACTAAATCTTTGCATCTCCCACAGAATGGAATTATCTCCTTCCTTTTTTTCCCCACAGGCACAATTTAACTTCAATAAATGTGGTAGCTTTTTAAGTATTATTCCAAATTCTATTCTCTCTACTTGAGTAAATTCTCAATATCATTGCCTAAATTGTACAACACAAGCTCAGACTATAGCATGCTTCAATTAAAACTGATCAATAATTCCCTACCTCTTGTGCTTAATACTCTAACCTACCTGCACTTGCACTTCACACACACCTATCAGAACATATTGCAAAATCATAATATGATAAAGTGTGATGTATTTATCCATTGTAATAGCAAACAATGCTAATATAGTTTCTCAGTGTGTTTGACTTTTCACTGTCATTAGTAAAAAGAAGTTATTTTTTCTGGTTGAAACATTGCAGAAACATAAGACATTAGCAAAATTAAAGTAAAATAGAGTTTACAAAGAAGTTACATCTACTAGTCCAGTAATATTTCACCAGGTTATGAGACTCATCTACAAATAAAAATAAGTATCTCTATAATAAAACTTATTAAATATCTAAATATCTTAATTATTGTTCTAAACATATAAAACTTTCATAAAGATAAGAAAATAAATAAATAAAATATAAAACTTTCAAATCTGATGTCATGAAATATAAATGAAAAAGTAGAATGACTCATTAAAAAATAGCAAAAGCTGATGGGTGAAAATGTAGAAATGGGTGAATTCAAATGCAATATTAGTAGAAATGTGAATTGGTACATTGATTATAGAAAGCATTCTGAAGGTTCCTCAAAAATAACAGAAATAGAACTAAACATCTTCTAGCAGTCTCACTTCTGAGTCTATAGCTGAAAAAATGAAATAGCTATTTGAACAAATAACTGCACTCTCAAATTCATTACTGTATCATTCATAATAACCAATATATGAAAATAACTTTAATGTCCATCAACAGATGAGTGGATAAAAGAAAACAGATGTGTGTATGTATAATGCATATATCCCATTAAGAGACTGGAATTTTGCCTTTTGTGACAACCTTGAAGTAATTATGCTAAGTAAAATAAGTCAAAGGTAAATACTATATGATCTCTTGTATAAGTGGAAGTAAAAATATTGAACTCATAGAAACAGAGAATGAGAATGGTGAATGCCAGGGACTGTGGGGTAGGGAATGGGAAGATTTTGGTCAAAGGTACAAACTTTCAGTTGTAAAATGAGTAAGTTCCAGGAGTCTCATAAATAGCATGGTGACCATAGTTAACAATACCATATCACAAGCTTGGAAGTTGCTATGATAGTTGAATTTTAACATCATTATCATACTAACAATAAGTGATACTGTGTGAGGTGAAAAATATTCATATTATTGTGTACATATTTTGCAATGTGTGAAATCATCTTGACAATGTGTAAAATCGTCATACTGACAATGTGATTTACTAACTGGATCTCAAGCTGGGAAGAGAAAGCAATATAGAATCAGAACGAAAGAGCATGTCCTAGCATTGCTCTTAATTCCATGGGGCGATGATCAATTAATCATTCAATTAAAGTCAATGACCTTATTCCTCTCCAGTTTCTTTGTGTTGACTCTGCTTCCTTGCTGAGGAAGTAACGTACAGAGATCTTCGACTTGGTCTTATCCAGTGATAGGCCCCTGCCTCTCACTAGTCTCCATTCTCTGCAGGCTCAGCTATGTCCTATTATGGTACAGCCTACTTCCTTGCTATTTTTAGCCATTTTATTCTAAAGTTTTTTTTTTTTTTTTAAGTATTTGAACATTCTGTTTTATCTATACCATATGATAAAAAAATTTGCCAGGGCAGATTCTGCTCTTACAAAGGGAAAGTTTACATTTTGGAAATAAGATTAAAATTAGAAACTCCACTTAACCATATGTGCAAGCAACATTCTACAGTTTGGTACCAGTTTTACAAATTAAATGGATGAGTCAAAAACTAGCTAAATCTATATTCCCCCTTGAGTTAAGTATTTAATTTAACCATCAGTTAGTGAGCAGCTTACATACAAGATTTATTATGCTATAAGTATTAGAGATACTAGGATAAATAAGACAGGTTCTCTTCTCTCAAATAGCATTGTTTTGTGACAGAAGATGGGTTTATAAAGAGTTGATAAGTCAGAATTTTTAAAGCTAAAATATAGTTTCCAGTTACTATAAAATATTATCAATTAATTCATCCCAAGGTAATCCATAAAGTAATTTGTACTTTACATTACATCATCATAAATTAAGAATCAAAGTGATAAAACTACTGAGGACATCTGTCATAACATCATAAAGCTGTTAATCAAACTTAGGACTTGATTATCAGGACAATACCATAAAAGTACCCTTACCCCAGTCTGAAACAAATATACTCATTATTAACAAAAGTTTTCATGGACAAATTAATAAATGTGATTGATTTGCTCCTAATAGAACTGTTGATTTCTTTTTTTTTTTACTGTAACATAAATGAGAAGGCTGAATTTAAATGTTTTTCATAGGTTTAAGTATTGGATCACAAGAGCCAGGTACAATCTGATACTGGCCCTTATACACAGAGAGCAAGAAAAGACTGAAGTAAAAAGCAGATCATGCTGTATTGGTAAGTGGAAGTTATAATAAAAAGGGGGATTTAGGAGTCTTTGTCTTGGCCTGTCCTAATACAAGAGTTTTCCATATTAAGCTCCAAATCTTAAATGTTTCTATAGAGAAAGGTTTTAACAGGGTTTACTCATGTGCACAACACATTTTATTTCAGAGATGTATCTGGGAACTCTCGAAGAAGTTGGAGGGGAAGTGAAGCATTTATTCAGGTATGGGTTTGGGAAAAGGTGCCTCTAATTGCCTGGGTCTATTTCCAGGCCAAAGGCCTGTCGTGTTCTTTTCACTTCTCCAACAATAAGAAAGCCAACAATATATAATATACAACTCATCATCACTGACATCAACTCAAGGGATTCGGTTTATGTAGAAGAAATGAGGACAAAGCAAGTGGATTTGTAGGTAGAATCTCTATGCTGGGTTAATGCCCTTGTGATTTCTTAATGTACTTCCCAGCTGGAAAGGTAAATACAAGTAAAGAAGATATAGCCAGCTATGTAATGTATTTGAAATCTCCTCCAAATCTCAGTGACATTTTTGGTTAAAATATTTCTCTTCTTTTTTTGCAAAAATTTCTCTAGGTCTTATAAAGATTTATGTATTTCCCTATAGTTAAGTACCTTGGGAAAAGCTTCTCTCAATTTTCTGTTGCATCTAGGCAAATGAAATGACAGTTGCTGACTGGTGGGGTTGTAAAATAGAAGTTTAAGGAATTGGCTAAAGAGTACCATTAATGTCAGATGTATTTGAGGAAAATAGAAATCTTATTTAACTCATTAAATTGAAAAATATTATTGGTGCTTATTTCTTAACCATATACTCAATATGTATATAATTACAGTCTTTAAGTATCCAAAAGCAAGAGAAAATCTAAAGAATGAAAAAATGCAGAGATAATCTATCCCAGAGCAATGATCCAACACTATATAAAAATTCAAAGTATGCTGCTACGTTCTTTATGTGTAGGGAGTTAGATGGAGTGAATAGATTGTACATCCCTGCTTGATTCTAACTACTAGAATGTATGCTGCTGCAAGAATCAATAGTCTTCCCACTTCACTGGGGAAACCTGGTACAGATATCTTTAATCTATTAACATTAGGAGGTATGTAACACATGCTGACTGATTTAAATAATTATAGCTACTCTGCCCCAAATCTAAAGAATTTCTCAAATATTTGTTCCTGCTAAACCTAATGAAGACTCGCCAAAAATTCTAGAAAATAAATATGGCATCAATAGAAGTAGAGTATCCATTCAATTCAGAGGCTCTCTTTTTTAGCAGAATGTTTTGAAAATTTAACATTCAGACTAGGTTTTAGTTATATGCAAAATATTTTTTTATCTAGGAGTTCTTTTTATAGGACATGCAAATTTGTTCTAGTAGTAAGGTCCTGGCATACTCAGTGACATTAAAACAGATCTGAAATCCACAATATAAAATAACCAATATACAAAGACAAATAAAATTATTTTAAATATGCAAAAATTGCTTATCGAATATATATGAAGATATCAAGCAAAAAGGGAAATTTAAAAGTACAAGGGATTTTAAAAGTATGTTATGTAAAAAATGTGAAATTGATAGAATTCAAATTGCATTAAATGCCTCCACTTCAAAGGCATTCATCCTAATGTTTTGAACAGTCTCTATATATCTTATAAAAGACTGAGTCTGAATAATATAACATTGAAGGAATGAAAGTAATAAAATAGCAACCACTAACACTTATACAGTCCCTATTATGTATCAATGTGCTAAGTACTTAACATATATTCACATCATTAATTCTCATAGTAGCCCTAGGAGAAGATACTTTTCCTACCCTCATTTCACAGATAAAATAACTGATGCCCAATAAGATAATAATTAATACAAATTGGAGCCAGGATTTGAACTCAAATACTCAGGATCTATTATTTGTGCTCTTCACTAATAAGGGGTAGACAGACCCAAGCCTGTTCCCTTAGTAAACTATGTGCCAAAGTGGCCCACATACATTTTTTCTCAACAATCATAGGCTTAGTATGAGATAAAAATTAAAAAATCACACCGTCAACTAGCTTTATGTTTGACCTAAAGATATCTTGCCATACATTCATCTACTTATGTTTCTCTTCACCTCAGTGTTGCTATCATTTACTTTCTATTGCTGGTGTAATTAACTGACACAAACTTAGTGGTCTAATAAACACGACTTTATTATTTTACAATTCGAGAGATCTTAAGTCTCACTAGACTGAAAACAGAGTTTGAGGCCTAGGAGAGAATCAATTTTCTTATCTTTCCTAGCTTCTAAAAGTCACTCTATTTCATGGTTTGTCTCTATTCCTCCAACTCCACACCAACAAAATCACCCTTTCTTGCAGACCACTTTTTCCTTTATCAAGTCCTTGGTGATTACACTGGACTCATGTATAAAACAAATATAGTCTCAAGGTCAGCTGATAAACAACTTACCTTTCTAATATTACTTTATGAGAAATTTATATTTACTTCCGTTTTATATACAGAGAAGATTGAAACCTAACCTCTTCATCAGGACCACAGACAAAGTAAATTTATAGAGGTTCTAATGGCTAAAAGTCCCAAATTTAGGATCCATTCTACTTTTGAAAGCATTTCAAAACAAGCCACGTACATATTTTCATTCACATTAAGATTCAGCAATTCCACAAACATGACTTGGAATAGCTAGAAAAAAGTAAACATTACCCAGAGAGCACTCACTATGTAACTTGATTGGCACAGAGTCCTAAAATCCTTTGGTTTCTGAGATGTCTGTACAAGGTTTCACAGGACAGCATCACATCTTAATTCTGATCCCTAGAAACAGAAAAGAAGAATAAACATGTAAGTGTTGAGATGCAGGGTTTTTAAAAAAAATTGAAAAAATAAATTAGATCCCATCTCTGAAAGACTTACTACTAAGTCTCTGAAAGACTTATTTCTATTGTACTGGCTGAAACTGTTGTTTGAATTCTTTTAATTTTCTAAGGATTCATTTAAAGATTCCCATACAGACAGACACACAAACTTCAAGTCATAACTATAATGTCTGTGCCTAAAGTCATAACTATAATGTCTGTGCCTACATTTCTTGTTCTGATTTTTATTTATGATGTGCAAAGGAATTCCTGGGAAAAAAAAGTAGCAAAAGAGATTCATTTAAATCCAATTAATTCTAGATATCAAAAGAATACCATTTATAAATTTAGGGACATTTGCCCTGCACTTTTGGTTGACTAATGTGCATCTAAGTATGTGTATTTGTGTCTATAAAGTAATATGCTGAGATTTTTTCCATAGATACATTAAGACTTAAATTGCATTAGATTTATTAATTTGAACAATGGAAGCAGCATTTCTAGATAATTGTTTTAAGTTTAACAATAAGCCAGAAAAACTTTTGAAAGATAATTAAAATTTAACTATCAATTCTTGTATATTCTCTAAGTATATTGAACCTGGAAATAATTTATTATCTTTTCTGATAATGCCCTTATCTAAAAAAAAAAAATAGAAATTCTAGTATTATTTAACTCAAAATTGTAACCTTTAAATCAGTTAATATTTACAAAATGCTAGCAAAATTGCAAAATATTTTCAAAATTCTAGCATAGCAAAATAATAATGAGGAAGACAATTAGTATTAACAGTTTCTACTTAAGAGAGTAAAAAGAAAAAATTATATAGAAGGATTTTAGATCATTGCTGATTCGCAACTTGAAAAATGAAACTTACTTTTCTATATAAGTTTTGATATTTGTCTTATTAAACCAATGTGATTAGTCAACTTTCAGATATAATCAATTGTTTTACAGCAGCATAGAGTAAGTGCAAAGATTAGTAAAATACTTTTCACAGAAGCAAAGATTAAGAGGAGAGAACAGAGATAATACAATGTCCTTTAGATAGTACTTGTAATGTTACCTGATTTGACCAGAGAACCCATGACTTTGTAATCTAAAATGGAAGGAATTTTATACTGGCAGTCAATCTGCTTACTGTGCAAGTTTCAGGACTATAATAAGCAGACTATTTACATATAATGGTCTCATTTCATAAATATCACAGGACAACCTCTCAGTTTTACATGCAAGGAAGATAACTGTAAAGACAATTAAATTCATTTGATTTTAGAATCAATATTAAAATATATTTTACAAAAATATAGATATTATTAAACCATAGTAAGTAGAAGTTATGTAATAAAGTTAGCATGTTGAAAGATATAACATCTTAACACAATTGCATTTCCTTTTTGCTTGAGTGACTACCATTAAAATTTTAATACTGATTTCATTTCATTTATAAATATGGTGATATATTGCTATTATTTGCGATAATCCACTTGTTTGCATAACTGTATTTTACCATATGCCTAAAAGCATATCTCATATCTTGATTCTCATACTGTAGGGTAAAATAATGTTACTAATATTTGAAAAAGAGGTAAAGGAGATATTTTTATTTTCTTTTCATCTCAACTGTAATGTTATCTTAACAATTTAAATTTAGAAATCTCCTGATTTTACTCTAGAACATTAGATGATCAGAGTTAATTTTTAATTTACAATACTTTATTATGTCAATAGGGAAGGAAAAGATTTTTCATTTGCTTCAATCTTCACATTCATTTTTTAAAACTAGAAACATGAATAAAAGCTAAAAGTTAACTGTTTTTTGATCAATACATAAATAATAACTAAGTTAACAGTTACATGGTTATGTTTACTAAACAAAGGACAGGGAGGTAGAGAAAAATGAAATAAAATGGTTTCTATTACTTAATGCCTTTTGACTTGAACAGCCTTTACCTTAGACAGAGGTTAGAATATGAAATTCTAAAATATGCAATTTTAAGTCACAGATAAGGTTTACAAAGATATTTAATTATTTAAGGGGGGGGACTCATTTTATAATTCCCTTACTCTAAGCCCAATGCTAACACATAAGATCAGATCTCTGGAAAAGCCCAAAGATTAAGAAAAAGTTCTTTGACATTTTACTGAAAATCAATATAAATAAGAGGAAGCCTCTAGAAGTATCTGTTAATGCTCAAGCTCTTGCTCAATTATCACTTAAGAAAGCATGATCCCTTTAATTTTGTAATTTCAGGGACCATTATTTGGGCAATTAAAATGGTCGAACTTTTACACAATCAGCACTATTTCAACACTGTGTGGTATGATATAACTTTGTATGTGGTCCTCTCATAATTAACTGACTTTGGAATTTTAGTTCAGCTAAGATGGAATGCCCAGGATCCAGAACTTTTCTAACAAGCTTTAAGATATAAATAATTCGTACTTTTACAAAGAACTTTATTAAAGGAGTTAATAATATATAATGTAGAGGAGGAAAAATATATTACTCATGTTCACACATCTTGCCTAATACCTAGAGTGATAAATATGAAAAAAATGTATCAGCTAAAACAGGTAATTTTAGTGGCCTATTTGACAAAATGGACAAAAATCTTCAGAAAATAAGCAACTGCTTTAGAAACCATTATAAAGTCAAATAGAATATGGCTATGTAAACCCACACTCAAAAGTTTAAGAAGAAATAGCAGATAATCCTACTCTCCTAGGAAAGAAAATTTTCACCTTTAACTTACTAGCAACATCCAATCATGTTTGTAAATATTCAGTGCTCATTAGGGCTTAACAAAAAGTTCCTTGAATGAATTATTCATTAATACCTCAATCATAATGCCGTACTTTATGATAACATTTAGCATTAATAATAAAGCCAAAAATAACCAAGAACTACTATTTTCTTTTAAATTTCCTTCTCCTTTTTTTCCTACCAAGCTTAGAAAACATGTTTTGGAAGCAAAGGGCAAGTTCTTAAGGTGAGTGCTTAATGATCAAAACAAAAATTTACAAATCACATCAGCTAATAAGTGGCAACTGACCCAAGGTTGAACACAATGGCATGTGAGAACAGAATGGCAAAGCTGAGAAGTAACATTCTTTTTGCTGCTAAATGACAAGCACGAGACACCACTTTATACTGATAGATACCCAAAAACAAATCATTGTTTTACATTCACACAACCATCAGAGGGGAACTTTGAAAGCCACAGGAGACAAATCCTCAAAAGTCTTTAGGCATAAAACTGCACATATTACAGTTCTGTATACAGCCATTTTCATGACTGACTTCAAGTTTTCCATTGCACTTCCTAATGAGTCATAAAACCTAATATCTCCAAACAAACACCATAAAATGACATGAGTGGGATCTATGGAATCTTAGAATGAGCATAAAGTGAGGGAAAAAAAAAAACCAGGACAAAAAAGTTAGATTGCAGAACTTTAGCAGAAATATTGAATGTACTAATCTTATTCACACATCTCTATTATGGAGATATAAATTGTCTGCCTTCTAATTAAAGTCAAAAATGAAAGAAAAACAATGGATATTGAAAACAAATATAATTTTCTTAGTATTGTACTGAAAATTAGTTATAAGAAGAACAAAGTCAAAACATAGTGTAAAAGTATGTCTCCAAAAGCTTCCTTTAATGTTTCACCATACTCAGCTAATCATGTTTCTGTGATAGGGTGAGGGGGGCAGGGAATGGTTACTGTCAGAAAAGAAATGAAATAGAGCTGAACAGACAGGAGTTACTATAGATTCTACCCTGTAGGCAGATATCAATTTGCTTTTTATCCCATGAAGCTAACTCTTCTTTAGCAATATTGCCACTAGATGATTAGAACAGATATGATGTGGCATGCTTAAGAATGTGCCTCAAAGGGTTCCAACTAGAGAATCCTTTATAATAATCAAGGATCAAAGCTACTGAGCTCCAAATTTGATGGCTGAAATAGTACAGAGTTCACAATTCATCAGCTGCTCCCAGACCACATCTGAGTACAAAAGAGAAGCTAAACCATCTGGAGGATATGGAAGTCCTCTGTTGACATGTTTAGGGAGAGTCTCACAAACACCTTGAAGGGCATATGTTGGATGTTTGATGGCTCTCTTCGAGGAAAATAAACCATTACTATTATGGAATTGTCAATTCATGGTTGATTTGGCTGCTTGACACCAAGAAAATGAAATTTATCAGGTTTGCAGTCTCATGCATTTTAGTATATCTAGTAACCCTTCCTTCATTCTCTCCTGCTGTGACTTCCTGGTCACCAAATTACACCCCCTTTATATGTGATCATTTCACGTTGACTTTGGATGGTTTTGTCATATAATCAGATCCCTTTTTCCTTCTTCCTCATGTTACATGTCCTCTTCCCTGCACTACACATTCTAACAACACTGAATAAGTTTCATGTCATTTCATCCCACCTTGTGCAATAAAGATTGAGTCTCTACTTTCTTGGTAGATGCAATGTATTGTGTGGAGTCTTTTTCACTATTTTCTATTGGATAAGCTCCTATTTACTCCTCAAGACCCAATTAAGAGTTCCATCTTTGTGAGAGCAGTGCATAAGACACATGGAGAAGATACGATGAAGTACCAGCAGTATAGTGAGCTTCCAAAAAAGGTGGTAGAGTTGACAAGTGATACTGAGTTACAACTATGGTATTAGATTTCTTGCTTAACTTCCATCTTTCACTTGCATTTACACTTTTTTCATGAAAAGCATTTCAACTACTCCCTCACAGTTAAAGAATATTCTTAACCTTACAGATCTGCAGTTAATTACAAAAATATCTCCAACATCAGAATATGACTAGTTTTCCATCTGTTTATGAGTTGTGAAAGAGGCTGGTGGAAAGAGAAATAAAACTACAACACAGATACTTATTGGCAGAAAAAATCAAACTAAATAAACAGATCATTAGCTTGGGTTTTGGGGTTTTTTTTTAGGTTTTGTTTTATTTCACAATTTTTATAAATTTCTCACAAGTTACTTCAAATTTCTCATAAGTTACTTATAATAACACAGTCCTAAGTTAACTTCTGAAGCAGACTTTAGAATTTGACAATCCTTGAACTATAATAAAGCTGGAGCTGTATTGGTATTAACATCTGGTAAATGTTTATGCTGTTTTGCTGTGCTTTGTTTGTTGTCCACCTAACCTTATTAAATCTAAATGACATAATTATCCTGTTTTGCTGCTATTTAGAGTTTATGCAGTATCTTAGCAATATCTGAAGGCTGATACTCAAACTTATTAAATACTTTCTCAATATTTCAGTTCAAAAATCTCCCACACAACAGCATCATTGCAGGTCGATACTGCTTTCAAAAGGGTATTGTAATAATGAAATCCATATATATTTATTCTTTTTTGTGAACAGATGTAAGTCATTGTTGAGAAGGCCCCTAATTCGCCTTCCAAAGCTAAAATGCAGAAGTGACATTTGGTCAATTTTCAAAACCTGTCAGATGTAACACCACAATTTTCGTAGTTTCCCCAACATTTCCTTTGTGCTATGAAAGGCTGTGGAAGGCCAGTGTTTTCATACTGCCCAGCTTGATGAGTGGTACCATGGAGTGGTACCACTTTTCTAATGTTATTTTAAGCATCTTCTTGCATTGCAGTCAGTTCTATTGTAAATCTAATTACATTTGCTCACAGGAATGTAAGTTCATGTGAATCCTGCTCTGTAATTTTCTTAACAGATACACTATATTTTTCTTTACAACGTTTGTCAAAATTGTTAATACCCAGTTATTTATGTTTTTAGCGACTTTCTCTTCCACTATAAATTCTACAAGGCCATGTGGTTGTGTGTCTGTAGTAGTTAGAGCACTACCTAGAGAGTCAATGAATGTTGGATGAATGAATAAATGAACAAATGGGTGGCCATGTAAAACCTAACGAAATTTATGCTTGTCACCTTAAACTTATGCTGAAAATGTGTGCATATTTCAGAGACTCTGTAGCACATAGCCCCATGTAGTGAAACAAAACCCAGACTTTCTATTCAAATGTAATAGATTTAATGTCAGCTATTCTGCTTAGTAGTTGTGTAGTAAAAGACAAGTAGAATGAACTCTTATCCTCTATTTCCTCATCTGTAAAATGTGAACAACTGCACTGGAGTATTAAAGATAAAGCATATTAAAGTATATAGCACATACAATGGCTTGAGCGTAATCTTAATGAAGTAGGTGGTATCATTTATTAAAATAATTTATGCTGTTTTAAATGAATTATATTAATCTAAGCTATCAAAGGGCTTTTGAAAATTGACAACAAAACTGGTTTGAGTATGTGCTGGCAGTGACAACACATAAGTAGTTACATCATTTAATAAATTTTCCAACATCTTCATGCCCATAGTCCCAATTATTATGAGTCACTTCAACAGTTACTTCCAATTATATTTTATCAGTCTTTACTTGGTGCACTATTTACAAGTTCTTCACAGTCTGGAATCTGGTACCCGTAATCCCAAACTTAATTTATGGCTAGCTCAATTCACTCACCTACAATACATTTCTTCCTCAATCAACTTTCATTGCACTATTGCCCTTATAATCCATAAATTCAACCACTATCACAGTAGCAAAATGCAATAATTTCTGAAATGTTTTCTCCATTTGGACTCTTCCTTGATGTTCTATCCTCTACATGAAAACTCAGATTCCAATTAAATCCTTAAAATTTAATCACCCTTTTATCCATAGACATACACTGAGTACCACCTATGCTCGTTCCCAAATGTTTGTGTTTCCAAAATTAATATGTTGAAACTTAATGCCTAAATGATGGTGGGGCCAGTGGAAGACAATTAGTAGTAATGGAATTAATACCTACATAAATGCTGCTAGAAAGCTATCTCACTTCTTCCCCCATGAAAATATACAATAAATATACCTAATAGAGGGCTCACCTGTCTGAGATGACAACCTGATCTCAAATTTTCAGTCTGCTGGTATAAGCTGTACAGTGTGTGGCATTTTGCTACAGCAGCCTGAAAGAACTAAGAGAATGTATGTGCTACATGTGGCATTAGTTTAGAATTACAGATGTGAACATGCCACATGTGACATTAGGTTAGAACTGCAGTATTAACCAGTTGAAATCTAACTAGGAGATGTGAACCCAGAACTAGATAACTATGAAAAATGTAGGATGTGAAATAATTACCTGCATGGCTTTATAAAAACATTGAAATTTAACCAAGTTATGGCACACAGAAGGCAGGGACAGAATCTAGAGAAAAATGAATGCTTCTTTGAAGGAGTCCCTGATAAGGAGAAATAACTAACTAAAATCACGAGGACAATCACACTCCAGGACCAAAGGTCAGTAGGAAGCATGGAAATACATAATAGTGTAACATTATAGAAAACATGAAACAGCACATTTATTTTGAAACTTTTGTGATAGCAATTCACAAATTATGTCTCCAGCATAAAAATGTGTATGATATAGTCCATTTTAGATGGTGTTTAAGTTAAAATAAATGAACATAAATTACAAAGTATGTAAATTCAAATATTTTTCTCTGGATACCATACGAACCATTATTAGGAAAGATTTTCTATTAACCTCTGTTCAGTGTTCAGGTCACATGAATACAGTAACTGATACCCTCAAATGGTGGAGTAGTAGCATTACTGTATAGCTTCCCTCCAACAACAAGCTCAAAACTGCCTTAACAGTGATCTAAGGAAAAAGCCATAGAGGATCTGAATAAAGAGAAAGTGACACACACTGGGAGGCACAAAAGATTAAGATTCATCAAGCCGTAGGTTGTAGAAAAGCAGAGCAATTAGCTCCTTCCTTTCACTAAGAAGGAAAGTAAGAACCCATAATATCTGATCATGTTCAACAACTTTCTCCAAGTCAGAAACATACATGCCAAAATGATCTTTTTGAATAAAAGTAGAGCCATCATAAAGGCAGTATCTGGGGGTAAAAACACTAATTTTGTTTCTATTCTGATGCATACATGATACAACTAACAACTGTAAAATTGAGAATAAATTTGGGCCCATTGAAAATGTAATTCACCTCGTCATATGACAGCTAGTTTAGTGTGTCCTCAGGGCAGCAACATCTTCCACATGTCAAATAAAGTAAGTTCTAAGAAATATTTTTGAATGCATGAACAAATGCATATTATGTACAAGATTAGACTTGGGAGATTTTAGCAGGAAGTGAATATCCAATTTCTTTGGCTTGCTAGGAGATAAAAGCAGACAAACTAAAGGATTACACTGTATGAAGTGAATTTTGAAAGGTCACAGGAATAGGGTGGGAGAAATAGTTCATTGAAATCAACGTGATTAGGGGAGGCCTCTGTTGGCAGAGAAGGGGGTAGAATACAAATTTCTGAGATAAATATATTGTATGTTCTGTTTCAGTTATCACTGCAGATATCCTATCACCAATTATGTCAGAAATTAAAGCATAAAGAGTTTATACAAGATTGGTATATACATAAATATATACATATACAGAGAAAACTATGCAAATATTGCTTTCAATGTTTTCTTCAACTAGAAACTTTTTCAGACCTCTCAATATGTCATTAGTCATTTTTCATAAATATAGTTCCTCTCAAAAGACCTGTACATTAATTTAAAGGTTCCTGAGAGAATTTTGCCTAAACCCTGAAACATTCTTTTTTATTTCTAGTATTTATTTTCTGGAAAAGACAGTTAGTCTATCAGACTCTTCATTAGGTTTCCATGATGAAAGGTGGGTATTTTCAATCGTTAATACATGGCAGCACTTGTTTTTGACAGAGACTGCCAATAACTTTCATTACATCTGTCAATCAATGGTAAAAAAGAAAAAAAATCACTGCAAAAATTTCTACACAAACACTTGGCATGATAAATGGCTTTAGTAGCCAAGAGTGGCATGGAACCTCCTGGCACTTTGGATAGATAGAATCCAAGACTATTTTGACAGAATCCGAGACTATTTTAGGAAAGAAACTACTTTTTTTTTTTCAGAGTGTCAGTCATTTCATTTCTTGTAACAAATAAAATTGATGATCAAAATTATGAGGGGAAAATTCTAAAGTATTTTTTTTTTTTTTTTACCGTCAGAATGAGGGTTGAAGTTAAGGTAAGATATCATTTGAATTACAAATTAGGGACATTCACCAAAATTTCAGTAGGATGTATGAGCTAAAATAATGAATTCCTTGCCAAAGTCAAATTATTAAAGAGAAAACCACAAATTCCCTTTTGGTTTGCTTACTAATTTTATAAATTTACAATGCCTTTTTCCTAGTAACATTCCTGAATTTCCTTATTACCATTTAAATTTAACACAAGGCTGAATTATAAATTACTATCTGTTAATATTGCTCCTACTAGAGATGTGACTTGTCAGTTCATGATGAAGATGATCCAGCGAAAATTTTGACTTAATTCTGTATTGGAAATACTGCTTTTGCTCTCTCACTTTGGTTAGACAGTATGGCTTCAAGCTCTCTCACAGAGTTTTGCACTGTACTTTCAGGTTGTTTCCTGTTTGTTTTATTGCTTATATATAATAACATTTGTAAGGATCATGAAAGAAGGTAAATAAGACACAAGCACAACTCACTGCTTTATATCAAAAATGGAGAGCAAACAAAACTAATTTCCTGAACAGAGATTGGTAAAGCCAAGCAAAGATGATGATAATTATAAATTATTATCTTAAACTCATGTAATCAAATTCATAATACATATCTAAAATATATATTGGTTGTTCAATTAATCAAACCATAGAGACCACTGGACTGAGGTAACTCCAATGACATGGTCACCTACCTAAGCAAAATGACATCTAGGACTATAAAAAGTTACAGATTGGAATATTAAAATAATGACAACCAATCATGAGCAGCCAGTGATGTTTTGTCACACCAGTTAATATTTTCTTATTTTGTTTCTGCCTTTTCTCCTGTTGGTGGAATGCTCCTGATCACTTCAGTTTGGAACTGCCTAATTCCAACAGATTTTGCCCAAATAGATCCTTAAAAATTTTATTAATTATCTGTTAGCATATTTATTGTATCTCCAAATAAATTAGCTTACTACCCTAAAATTCTGAGGTAACATCAAATAATAAATTTCTATCTTGTATACATATTTTTGTAACTAAATAGAAAAGAAGCAAAAAATCTAAATATTCTTTAGAATAATTTGACTAGAGTAGGCCTAGAAGTTTGGTATGTATATAAGGAGGATAAAATTTATTCATAGATATCAATAATGAAAAATGTTTAACTACATTTTTTACACTTTGATTATTTATTAATATCAGGCTGGGAAACATAAGTTCATCTGAGGGAAAATAGAAGAACTTACACAAAATTTAGCAATATCATCATAATTCTATACAGGTCTTAGGAACTATACAGTTTTGATCACTTTACTCATGAGCATGAAACTGGAGATTCATTGACTTAGACGGTATAATCAGTTTTGGATAGAAAAATAATAAAAGCATGAGAAAAAAACATTTAGCATACTCTACACAATTGTTTCAAAGCAAATTCTATTTTAAAATATATGAAATGCTATTTAAATATACATTGAAAACATAACTGATTCTAAAAGCACTTAAGATGAATCCTTAGAGAAATAGTGATTCCTAGTGTGCTATTATTAATATATGCAAAGAATCATTACAAGAGTTGTGTTTAAGAGTTACTAATTACAATACATAGGCTCCCTTCCTCTAGAGGGGTCTTACACTGTTAGACCACTGGGGAGTTCTACAACTTAACAAGTAACTGTATGTGAAGTTTGAAGGCTTTTGTTCAGAAAAAAAAATTTTTTCTGCTGGACAGGGAAAGCATTCCTTTTGCAACTTTTGAACACACAAGATTCTTGCCAAATCAGAATCCATCTAAAGAGAAAGTAGTGTTCATAAAATAATAAAACAAGTCCTACTAACCCCTTCATAAAATTTACCATTGTCTCCCTGACACTTGATTTTTCAAACTGTGAGTTTCACACTGATGAAAAAGTTATGACTTTATTTCCAGATTATCAAGTAAAAAAAGTGGTGTGTAAATAATCAACTAGTAAAATGAAAGACATTAATATTCTTTAATGATAAAGTATTAGGCTGCACCTCTCATTACATTGCATGATTTGCAATGTATTCTATCATAGGCTCACTTTGTATATAAAACTGTGGAATTTGTTTCAGCTGGATTGCCAATGGAAAGAGAATTGAGGGAATAAGTCACAAAGGCAATGTTAATAAGGGGCAGAAATTCAAGCTCTGAGAGTACATTTTGTACCTGGATATTGCAGAGAACTTTCCAATTAGGGCCAAGAAGTAGAAAGCTGATAACTCCTAAGCAGAGATTTATAGAAAGAGGTCAGCAGCATGTAATGAGAATTGGGAGCACATACATTCAGCTGTAACACCTTTAGTATGAGCATTGTTTCGAATGGCAAAAGCTAATGGCTCCATGACAATAATAAATAATAGTGAAAGAATATTCCAGCCTCAGGCTTCAGAAAAAGAACTCAGTGGCATTATACACTTTTCACTAATACTAGCTGAAAGAATAGTTCTACAGGGGAAGTTTCATTCTCCTAAGTGCATCAGCTACACTAGAATGTGACAATCACAATAGGCAAGGAATAAGCTTTCAGTTGATTTCCATCCTCTGAAATGGAAGTTGGATGAGGGTCTGGGAGGGGAAGGGAGAAGAAAGAAGATGGGGGGATTAGTGAGGGAGGGAGGGGAGAAGTGACATCAGGTTCCTATTGCTTATTGTCTACCATTAAAAATAAAATTTTAAAAATAAATGATACTTAGAAGCATAAGCATTTATTTGGTGTTTATTGTGTACTCATCAGTATAATCTCAGAGCACCATCACCATACAGTGTGTGCACGGGTTCACCTGAATTTCTTCCCATACTCTGTATGCATGAATTCACCTGAAGTTGTGCTCCATACAATCGATAAGGGCATTTGCTAGCACCTCTGCCCCAACATTTAATAACATGAACCCTAAAGTTGACAGATCTGGAATCAAGAGCTCCTACCTAACCATGCAACTGTGGACAAGTTAATGAATCTGGCTTCTTTTACAAGGCCATAAAACACAGATAATAACATTAGCGACCACAAAAGGTTACAATAAACTCTTACACACAAATAAACCACCGAGGGCACTGCCTAACAGAATTTAGTGAGCTATGTTTCATCTTTATTGCCAACTTTCATAATAAATATCAAAGAAAGATGAAGATGCAGGTTGACACAGCTCAACATGTGAGACACCTAAAATTTTAGGTATTTGACCCTCGTTGCTAAACACTAAGGACCCATACCACACTTATTTAACCTTTACCGTCAAAATGCACAGCACATAACATGAGTTTGCTTGTGATCCCCTAGCCAATACAATTAGTAGTTTATCAGGACCTGATACATCTGTAATTGTCTTGTCATTCCTGTTGTACTTCAGTGAGTCTCTCAAAATAAAGAAAACAGACTGGAGTACATTGGAGTAGAATAGATAATGGCAGATATAAACAACATGATGAAATAAGTATTAACCAGGAAGACTGTTGAATTTCCTAAATAGAAAATACTGTACAAGCACGCTGTAATTATTTTAGCACTTGTAAACAGACCAGGAAATATATTTTGATATTTTTCTATATCCATACCATGACTGACAAGATTATTCTGGCTACATATTTTGATTAAGCAGCCAAAGGTTAGAAGTCATGTTAAAGTGTACTATTCAAGGCAAATGAAATCTCCACTTCTTGGAAGCTTTCATAAAAACCTTTGTTCTCCCTAATGCCAATGACCATGAGCCTATTCATTTCTTTCCATAACTCTGTCTTCAAATGCTTACGCTCCAACTGTGTCTCAGTCACTTATCCACTGCCCAAAATCTTCCTTTACTTATCTGCAAATAAAAGATCTCACTGCTGGCTGTTCCTCTTGGCATTTTACAAATCAAATAAAATAGAGAAAGGATGAGTTATTCCAGCTGGATGATAATCATTGTTCTTTATCTAGGTTCTTTATCTAGGTTTTTCCTCAGAGAACATTTGGCATTATTTAGAGACATACTTGGCTGTTTCAACTGGGAGGGTGTTACTGAATTCAGGAGAATAGAGGCTCTGGTGAGGCAAAGGAGGAACTTAAGGTTTGAACTGCTAGGAGTCACTCACTTGATGTCATGCAAGTTCACTGTTAAAACTAATACTGCTAAGACTGCTAAGAAGAGTGTCTTCAATGATTTCCAACCCTCACAGAGATAGGGATGCCCTAGACATTTCCCACAAATGGGAAATAGGCAGTCCAAGCTATCCTAGTGTTGATATTGAGAAACCAGACTGAATTAATTCATCTAAAATCAGTGGTGAAACCTCTTGATGTACTTTTTTATACTTTTAAAATCACACTTTACCAAAGGACACTGAAAGTGAAATAATATCAAATTCTAGCATTTCACTTTAATCCACCCCCCATTTAGTCACAAAGCCTAAAATGAAGTTAAAATAATTGGAGCCTTCCTTCCTTCATGCTCAGGTCCCAGTCTTCCCTCTGCTCATGTGTCCTTTGCTCAGCCCAACTACAATTGTGGTTAGATGCAACTGACATCTTCCCATCAAAGTGATCACTCCCATCTCAATTTTTTTCTGTAGTTCTTATATTCTGTACTTCATAATATTACAGTTATTAATTTGTGTATATAATTCTTTGCAACCTGATTGCTGAATACAAAATACACATAAACACACACACAAATTTAACTCCTTTATGATCTTGAACTAAGTATTCTTTAATAACAGTCAAAGAAACAGCCATGTAATATATCAAATTCTTCAGGACATAAAATGGATGCAGCTTGAAAACTCATGTTTATTATGCCCACCTCACCCTCTAGGAAGAAGATTGTGACCTTAAGTTTTGAGAGTTACAATGTCAATTGTATAAATATATATGCCTTGAATTTCTAGAGTCCTAAAGCCCTAATTATTTAGGACATATTTTCTTTGCCAAAACTTAACCAAGCTTCAGATTCCCTATCTATAATTCCTATAAAAGCAATAAGTGCTAGCAATGGACACTGGGATGGTTTCATAAAAGAAATGAAAATGTCATAAAAGAAATGAAAAAGTCACAAAGACAAGCATTTAGAGAAGGTAGGATATGTCATCTCAGATATAAAGAGCACAATATTCAAGACATAATTCCAGATGGGGATATATCATAGGCCTGAATCATAGGATGCACAGAGGGTTAAGAATAAAGGGTTAGTTAGTATAAAGAAAACTGTTTACAACAGTAAACAGTGGGACAATATAAATTTTTAAGTTTGGAAGGAGTACAATTTGATTTTTTTTCTTTTGTAAAATATTTTTGAGGACACTGTGAAATTACCAAAAAAGAGAGCAGAGAAGTTTTAGAATAGTTCAGTGGAACATATTAAATTTCTCAGCTAACTCAGAGGCAACAGAATTGAAAAAAGTTGAATTCAAGAAAATATCTAGAATCTTAAAAGTTTGATGGTAATTTATGTAGAGATGTAATAAATGCCAAGAACAATCCTCATTTTTCCAGTGTGAAAGATTGGGTGAAAATAATAGAATCAGAGCATTGGTACACTCTGAATGGAACTCATGTGAAGCATTTGTAAAAACAATTAAAGGAAAAAATCTTTGTTCATGAGGATAAATTTCCTGCTGAATGTTTCTCGAATGAAAAACAATGATAAATAAATATAATGATAAATACATTGTACATAAATATAAAGAAATATAATGACAAATAAATAAAAATTAAAAACTTGCACACACAGAACAGTGTGACAACACAATATAGGGTAAACGAATTTTCAGGGTTTTTGTCCTTCTGCCATTAGCCTCCAGTTAATTCTACTATGGCTAGCACCTGTGGTGTTGTACCCTCTCTATGATTGTACATACCTGAGTCCAATGAGTGTGTGCATGAGTAAGCGGGCACACCTGGGCCTTGAAGGCAGTCATAAAAGGGTAACGTACCCCTGGGAGAGGGACAGAGAGAGAACACATGGAGAGAGCAGGCAGAGAAAGCACTGTGGAGCAAGTACCTGAGAAGAGCAAGGAAGAGGAAAAAGGAGAGGAGAACTTGAGAAATTTAGGTGACTATTTCTCCAATGTTCATTATTAAAAGTTCTACAAAGACAACTTCAAGGGCGCTAGCATTCTTTGCTACAACCAACAAAGAACCTACGTGGGTTCAGATGTACATACAGTTTGTGTAAGAAATGGATATGTGTGCTTTAGACAGCACAAGAAATCTACAGAGTGGCTATTAAATTTAATATATTTCTGAAATAATTCACTAAAATTTTCTACTTAAATGCAAGTAAATTAGTGGATTCTCATTGTTGAAGTTATGGCATAATCCCACAGGAAATTATTTGTTTTAATTCACCAGTTGTGCATAAACTCTCTTTGGTTCCAGATCAATGGTTCCAGATCAATGTATGAAGCTTAGAATGGTGGAAACAATAGGAAATTATGGGGAACTGCAAGACTGGATTGATATCTAATGAGGGAAAGATTTTATTGACAAGACAACTCAATTGTGAAACAGGAATTTATACTTTCTGCATTTAAAGATCGAACATTTAATGTTCGCTCAATGTTCTTGAGTAGATAAAGGATACACTAAACGATATTTATAAATGTTATAAGAACAAAGTTTGATGTGGTGTATTATGTTAAATTGATTTTCGGATGTTGAACCATCATTGTGACCCTGGGATAAATCCCACTTGGTCATGGTGAATAATGATTTTTATGCATTATTGGATTTGATTTGCCAGGATTTTGTTTAAAATTTTTGCATCCATGTTTATTAAGGAAATTGGTCTATAGTTTTCCCCCCATCACAAACATGTGATGTTTGCTTCATAGAATGTGCTTGACTGTTTTCCTTCTTTCTCAATTTTTTGGAAAACCTTTAGTAGCGCATGCATTAATTTATCTTTGAATGTCTGGTAGAATTCCTTTGTAAAGCCATCAGGTTCTGGGCTCTTGTTTTTAGGTAGAGTTTTGACGACTGCTTCAATTTCACTGCTTGTGGTTGGTTTATTTAAGTTCTCTACATATTCCTTGTTTAATTTTGGGGAGTTGTATCTTTCTAAAAATCTATCCATCTCATCCAGGTTGTTGTATTTACTTCCATATAGTTGTTCATAGTAATCTCTTATTATCCTTTGGATTTCTTTTGTGTCTGTTGTAATTTCTCCTTTTTGTGGTTGTTTATTTGAATTTTCTCTCTTCTTTCCTTTGTGACCTTACACCAGTAAGAATGGCCCACATCCAAAGAACGGGCAACAAGAATTGCTGGCAAGGATGTAGAGAGAAAGGAACACTCTCACACTGCTGGTGGGAATGTAAACTGGTCCACCTACTATGGAAAGCTGCATGGAGGACCCTCAAATTAATGAAAATTTAACTACCATTTGACCCAGCAATTGCTCTCTTGAAAATCTACCCAAAAGAGACCTCAATGTAAGTCCAAAGGAGACCTGTGCTCAGATATTTAGTGCAGCACTATTTATAATTGCAAGGACATGGAAACAACCTAAATGCCCCCCAAACAGATGACTGGATGAAAAAAAAATGTGGTATATATATATATGATGGAATATATATATATGATGGAATATTACTCATCAGTTAAAAATGGCAAATTTGATGATTTTCTAACATGGATGTACTAAGAAGAAATCATATTAGCAGTAACAAGTCAAAAAGAAAAAGACAGAAATCAAATGGTTTCACTAATATATGGGACATAGTGTAAAAATAAACAAAAGCTTTGAGGAAAAGTCAAAACAAGCTCAGCACCAAACTGAAGCACACAACTTTGGGCAGGAGGGAAGGGGGGGGGGGTGGATGAAAGGGGGAGGGTAAATCCCTGGGATAACAATAATGTGAAATTTATATATAAATAATTTTTAAAAAACAATGTTTTCTCTTAGTATACTCAATTCCTGCATGAAATATATTCAAAAAGTTTAAATGATGTTTACGCAATACAAAGTAATTAAAATGGTTTTGATTTCCATCTACTTCCTCAAAGAAGTAATGTTCAGAGTTGTATTTTACAGAGAGCACTATATTCCCTTCTACAATATGATTGGTTGTAGATCAATAGTGGAAGTGGAATAGTGGAAGAATATCAAATCTGGATTCAGAACCCCTAGATTCAAGTCTGACTGTAACCTGGATTTGCTATATGACTATGATTAAGTAACTGAGCATAGGGTAAGTGAGCTATTCAGACTCTTCATTAGCCTGTAAACCATCACCTGTAGTATTGTCTTTCCTATAATTGTGCAGCCCAGTGGGTGTGTACATATGAGTGCATACCTGGACCTGAGAAGAAAGGATAAAGGGGTGGCATCACCCTGAGAAGAGAGCAAGAGCACAGGAAAGTAGAACACAAGAGAATGCCAGAGAAGGGGCCCAGAGAAAATATGTGAAGATTCCTATAGCTGGGGGGGGGGGGGACACCTGACTCCCAGTCCTAATGCTCTACCCCCACCCTGAGCCTTGACCCTGATCCACCTGGTGTGTCTGTTTAAATGCTAGAACCAATAAAGAACCTATGTAGCTTGGTGAGCCTGATGCTTACACTACAGTTGACATCACAAACAGAACACTTCCCTAGAATTGGTAATCTAGATGGGATGGTTCAATGTAGATAGAAAAGGCACAACAAGTGGCATAGATCACAGAACAGTCAACACTGACATTGAATCACAGCTGTACTTCTCTAATTTCCTAAGATTACAATGCTAGCAAGATTTGAAGCTGACATTCAAATTAGTCTAACCTCACTGATTAATGAAAGCATTGTGCTCATTGCATAAACTGTTAAACTCAAAGGCATTGCTAGATTTACTTATTCATTTCTGAATTAGGGAGGATATGGACATAATCCAGAATATAACTGTAAGTAATAATCTGTGGATAATTAGACTGACTTCACACCTTCACTTTTAGACAAATATTTTTCCCTTAAACACACACACACACACACACACACACACGCAAGAATTTTTAACCTATTTTATTATGTTTTACATACTATAGACTATAAGTACATTATAAATAAAGAAAAGAAAATTTCAGGTTTGAAATGTTATAAACACTATAGCTTAGTCAGTGTAATTATAAACTAACTTTTAGGTTACAGTTCTATCATCCAAGTATATTTTTATATAAATGAGGTTATATTTTAAAATGTCTTCTCCAAACTGACAAGTTGATTTGTTTCTACATTACATTGGACATATCTGCTACTGTCTTCCTTTCTTTCAATTCTCAGTGGTGTTGTGAGTAGAAACAACTGTTTTATGCCAATTTTAAGAGTAAGAACTGAGCATTAAAAGGGAACTTCCCAAGATTACAATGCTAACAAGATTTGAAGCTGAAATTCAAATCTAGAATCTAATAGATTCTAGATTCAAATCTAGTAGAACTTGAGTTCTAATCATTAAAATGTACTTCACTTAGATAATACACCTCTGGACTACCACCAATAGGTAAGATTAGGACAATTTTACAATCAGTCTCAAGAATCTGGAGAAACACATGGAGAGACTGAGTCAGTAGGATAATGTTGGACACTACAAGGGTGAGGTCATTTAGAATTGCAACAGAATGGAAAATCAGTGGGCTATTGGAGAAAATCAACTTTGCATTACCGTTCCAGCAAAATCTGACTAAAGTTGCTGAAATTAGCTCCAAGAAATTCCAATTGCCAACTACAAAGTTTTACTTGAGTTAATTTGTTCAAGTCTCTTTCCTCTGTAATATAAAAATCTCTCCACTAGAAGCAATTAGAAATTGTACATAAAATAGAAAAAAAATAATTCATTGAATAAAATAATTGAAAATAGAAAAAAATAATCCATTGAATAAAACAATTGAAAGGGAAAACAAGATCAAAAGAAGTAGTTTATTCGGTTTTCCTCTTGAGATATTTGATGAACTGGGTGGATTTGGACTTGAGGTTTCATAGTTCAAAGTGCTTTCAAAAGGTTGTAAGTCCATAGGGCAGCTAGAGATGAAAAATCTAAAAGGTGATATGCCCTCCTGTGACACAACAAAACTTTGTCATTATTTTACCCAGAAATAAATTTGCTATAATTCACATATGCAAACACATACCATATACAGCTGGCAACTCCAAAACAAAACAGAATTCTACTTGTAGTGAAGGAGCAAAAGAGAATTCACCGACAGGCTATCATTTTTCATATGACTTGTCAGCACAATGTCATGTTATCAAGTGGGTGAAACAGCCCAAATCACATACAGTCTTAGGTAACATCCAGACGTGGTAGAAGAAAATTTCTCAAGCAGATACAAGCTAGTTATAGCTTCAAATAACTCCCACATTATAGACCCAGCTAATGCATTATAAAGCATTAATTATAATCTTTAAACAAGAATCAGAAAAAGTGACTGATAATAGAATCAAGCCCATAAAAATATTAGATAGCAAAATTTTCAAACAGGAAATATAAATTTATTTTAAGCAGAAAAGGGTTAAAGAGCAAATGATCATGAAAATGTATACAGAGCCAAAATATTTGAAAGTTTTTCCACATACAAGTTATTAAAACTAAACCAAAGAAAGCAAATGAATAATAAATACAAAACTTTTCAATAAGTCATTGCTCTGGGAAGAGGTTCAGGGGGCCATAGAAGAGGAATAAGAAACAAAGAACTAGGCCAGGGAGATGCATGTAATTTTCATTAATATTCTAATTCTTTGACTGATGGTTTTATTGTTTTTCATTATGTTAAAGAAAGATAGCTATGAATAATGAGAGCATGTAAGTAACTAACGATAATCTTTATGACAAACTCAACTGCGAACTAAAATACAAATAATTAATTAATTAATATTTAGAATCAAGTCTAAATATTAATATAATATAATTAATATAATTCACCTCATTAAGAAAACACAGAATCTTAAAATAATTTCAAAATCTTTGCAAGATATAAATAGAAGTAAAATTCTTGAATCTGGAAAGTGAGATCTAGAAAAATAACAAAATAAATCTTTTAAAATGTGTAAAATTAAACTTAATTACAAATAAAAGAATTCTTGATACTATCAATTCAATACATTTTATTAAAATATCTAGACTAAATAGTAAGGTACAAGATGAAACAATGCTATAGTGGGTCAAGGACAGCGCCAAGGTAGAAGACAGATCACACAATCTACAGGTTCTCACTTGCACTCAAGATTGCAAGACCACTCAGGTTTGGGAACAAGAAAGGGATTTACTTATTAAAAAGAGAAAACAAGTTTCTAAGGCCAACGTGTCCAGCCATTTCACCCCAGGTAGTATCCAGTGCCCAGAAGTCTCCAACAAAAGGCCACTCATTCAAGATGGCATCCTGTCAATGAGGGCACTGAGATGATGGCATATCAGCAAGCAGTAGACCAGGATCCAACTCATGATAGCAGTTGGAGGGGCTGCTAATATAACAATGCAGCAACACAGAGCAATAGCCTTAAGGTTCATCTGGACAGCATCAGCCCCTTGACCTGATAGCAACAGAGGCACAAATGCACAATAAAACAATGCCAGAAAATCAAAAGCAGAGGACAGCTTGCAAAGGCGACTGGAGTGCAGAGTACTGGTCACCAGTCAACAGTGATTAAATAACACTGGCCAGTTGGTTATCACTGGTCACCATGGAATGGTGTCAGAGACTTAACACCGGAGTTGTTGGCCTACATCAACAACAAACAGCTCTTTGAGACACCTGACCAGTACTATCAGAGGTGGGTACAGCAGCCAGGTCTCTGCAAAAATCTTCAGCTTCTCTCTTTGGAAGTTAGCTGTAGGATGAGTATTCTTTCTTTCGCGGTTGGCTGCTGAATCATCCTCTTTCCTTGGAGGTGAGGAAAAGAATTTCTTCAAGTTGGCACCTGCCCTGCATTATGTTTTTCTTCAGGGTACCCCACTCTACTTACTTGATTGGACCATTTTCAATCCTAAGTGACTAACTGGATCATTTGGCTTATTCTTGCCTTTTTTCCTATTGTTTTTTGTTTGTTGTTGATCCATGTAATCAACTAATAAGCTGGTCTTGAACCTTATTGATTCATCTAGCTCATGCCTGATTGGTCAATTCTATAATAAAGGGAAAACCCAGTACCTTCAAGGACCTGACCTGTTCTGACTTCAGGGCAGGATCATGGGCTGGTGGGCTCTGAAAAGCCACAAGCATAGCTGGTCTCAGTGGAGTACCCAGGACCCCTTCTGTGGATCCAGGTGTAACAGCATCAAAGGAGGTGGGGGTGGCTGCAGCAGAACTGGGATACAGTCCCACCTGCTGCAAGATGAGCTCCACTGGGAGCCTACCATGTTGGTAATGGGACTTCATGGCCCTCCAAGGAGCCACAGTTATGAAGCTGGCTGCATTCCCTGGAATGGTGTGGGCAGGGGAACCCCAGCTGCCTACAGTCACTGGTGGTGGGCTATAAAAATGCCTGATACTCACTGCCACTTGCACAGTTGTAAGTAGGTCTTGGGTACGCACTAGACACCAAATGAGTAGGAGGGTTGTCTCTGGCACTCAAACCTGGCAAGTGTTCAGCTGGCCAACAAGCCTGGTGCACTAAGTTGGGCCAACTGTAGCTGTCCTCTCACTGCAGGGAGCCTGGCTGTCAGCCAGGGGCAGCACTCTGGGTGGCCAGTAGGAAATTCTACTGCTGCCACCCTTGCAAAGTGGTGCACATCAGTTCCTGTCCAAACGTGGGAGGAGCAGAGCGGAAATCCATAGCTGCTGCCCTGCCTACAGGCATCGCCACCTAGGTTGTGGGCCTTGGAAAGGCTAGCCATGCCCTTTGGCATCTGGCATGGGGTTCCTGTTTCTCAAAGACTGAATGTAAAGGTTTAGACATTCTTAAAAGCACACTCACATAAATAAATGGCAGACCCTAAAATGAATTTGCTTGTATTAAGTCCATAAGATTTAACACAAAACATGAGATAATTACAACTGCCATTCCTACCAGGAATGCAGTCTTAACAGGTCGATGTAGAATTTCCTGATCTAACCCAGAAAGGCAATTCTCTATACCCCTTAAAGTAAGATGAGATAATATGCCACATAGATACTTATTTAAAATTATCTTTTTTGTTGTTTGTTTATGTTTAGGCTACCTTTAAAACGTCATTTCCTTTTCGTAGTTCTTTGGACCTCATTTTTACTTACTAGATGGGATGTTGCCTGACCCATGAATTACTTAATAAAGATTAGATCTTAAAATATTAGATTTTAAATTTAGTAAGTTTTGTTATTTAATAAAATTCTTATATGCAGATTACAGATAAAAACTATCTGTAGAGAGTGTGAAATCTACAAATAAAACACTATGATTAGATAAGTTTGATAAAATACCATAGAATAAAGTCATAGATATCCTGAAAAATATATGTAACTTTGAAAAGGCAACATGTATAATATTCTCAATATGTAGTTCTCCATTAAATATGTAACAAAAAAATTCTTACAAAAATCTCTTTTTCATTCAAGACATGAAAGAAAACTAAATGTGTAATCTGCCACATAAACTCAGAAATTGATAAGCCATACTCAGAAGTTAAAATCTTCAAAATCATAAAAATTCCCAATGTGTTGATTCAAATACAATGGGAAAAAAAGGGGAAAAGGGTTGTTTGTTTGTTGTTGTTTTGAGTCAAAGTCTAAAATGTGTTTGAGATTAAAGGTTAAGAACAGCAGAGTTCCAATGTAGAACAAGTAAAGAGGGATTTGCTTACTGCAAGCATACCAGGCTGATTGTAAGCAATAGTGACTGATAATGAGAAGTGATGGTGCTGGGATAGACAAATTAATCAAGAAACCAAACATGCCCATACATACTCATAAATATAAACACAATTTATTTTTATTTCAAAACTGACATTTTAAATCAGTGGAGAAATTTTTCTCTAGGCCAACTTGTAAGTCATATGGGAAAATATGATACTAGATTTCTTCTAACACCATGCACATCAATGAAGAACAAATGAATCCCCAATCATGTTAAAAACAAAGCTGTGGCTGAGCTGTCCAGTGTATAGTTAACAGTCATAACAGTCTGAATTAATTGCAATTAAATTTAAAAATTAGCTCTTCAGTAACCCTATTCACCTTCCCAGTGCTCAATAGTAATATGTGGCTTGCTGTTACAAAATTAGAATATATTAGATGTAAAATATTTCTATCAATGTAGAAAAGCCTACTAGATGGTGCTAAGGAAACATTTCTGATGAAATCTTTGTGGCTTTGGGGTTGAGAAAGATGTATTAAGCAAGAAATAGTAAATTAAACATGATGGAAATAACTGATAAACTCAGCTAGCAAAACTCAGAACAATTCATCAAAAGATACAATATAGGAAATGAAAAAGAGTCTTCGCCTGAATGAGGGCATTTGTAATATGTATGTATAGACAATATGAGCTATATAAAGAACTTATGTAAGTAATAAAATGATAAACAATCATATAGAGAAGTAGACAAAAGACTTAACAGATACTTGATGACAGAAAAAGATATTTACAGTCTGCCTTACATTATAGGTATATACAGTAGATTAAAATGTTTACCAATTTTCCATGCTCTATTTTAAATCATCAAGAGTAAGAAAGGAATGACAACCTATTTTTCAGCCTAGAAGGAAGATTATACTGACTTAGAGAGTAGCCCAGCAACATGAAAGTAGCTTGAGAATAATGTTTGCACATGCAATTAAATTGATATTTCTAATGTTAGCTTATCCATCATTAAAAATAATTTTCTTGTTCAATTAATTTATTTTTGCCTTATTTTGAGCACACACTAAAATACTTAGAGGCATAGAGCACATTTATACTACTCTTTCACTCTGTAGAATGTAGTGACAACATAGGATTATATTTACCCATTTTTTATTTTTCATATTTTATAAAAATTATTTTATATTTATTTAAATCAGAAGTTTTCATACATTCACATAGAATCTGAAACAAAACTACACTCACACCATACCCCATACATAATAGTGACTACCTAATTTACACTAAATCTTAATTTTAACTAAATTCTAAGAAACACATTGAAGGATTTGAGCCTTTATTCTGGCATATTATAAAAATGTATACTAAACAACTTCAAAATAATTTAAACTACCAGTATCATGAACTGCCAAACAGTAACAGAAGGTAACTTAATCACCCTCAGACAAGTCAGTGTAAGTTTGGACCATTAATTCTAGTTGACTCACTTTATCAGAAAGAAATAAGTAATGGGAATAATCCCATGAATAACTCTCAAGGGATGACATTATGTCACTTCTCAAGATCCTTGCAATCTAAGAATGAGAGAAAAACAGTAGTAGTTGTCAATTTTTGGTAATTCTGACACAAGGTGAGTAGTGATAGTCACACAATAAATGAGACATTCAAGTCAAGTTAGAATCAAAATATATGTAAGAAGCATTGGTAATAATTAGAAAGAATGCATAAGCAATTCCTGAACCTGCTGCAGTGAATGAAGTGACATAACCCATTCATAATGAAGGGATATAGCCTAAGGTCTAGGAAAGCTCTTAGTCACTGCAGAGACAAGCCACTCTAGGGAAGCAGGTCCTCAGGATAAGGTTCAAAGACTTCTCAGCAAAGGAGGCTGGAAATAACATGGTAGTACCCTACTGTTCTCATAGATGAGTAGGGAGTTGGAGATTTCTATAATCAATCATCAGTATGTGACATGAGCCATAAAGTAGTCTTAATAACAGAGTTTCATGGACAGAAGCATTTCATCTGTATTATAAAACAACAACAACAACAAAAAGGAGGTCTGGACTTGAGAGAACACTGGTGGAAACCTCTGGATCAGTCATGGTTGAACAGGTCTTAAATAAGATTTGTTGGGAAACATTGCTGAAAACACAGTCCTCTTAATATCAGTCATGAGACACCCCATTCCTGTTTCATTCTCACTACTCCCTAGAACAGTTTAATTACATAGTCTGCCCTTATTCAAATTTGCCTGCCAAGTCAGATTACACTTGGATTGTATTTGTAAGTACCATCAGTGGGCCAACTTTGCATAGCTCAGATAAACAAATGAAAGGTCTTATGCTCAGACACTGCTATGAAGGGCAGTTTTTTTTTTTAAAGTATTATGAATAAGAACTACAAACATTTCTCCTCCCAGATTAGAGGGTGTGAATTTTTTGGTATAATTTTCTGTTTCTGATTAATAATCCCCTGCGATTCCTTTCTGGACTGTATTTTTATTGCACATTTGCTTTCTCTTCCTGGGAATGCCTGCCTTTTGCTTCCTTGTATGTTGCACAGACTCATTTTTTGTCTTGAGAATTTCCTATTTTCTGTTCCTTCCAAAAGTGACACACATCCCATATTTTATATTGTTGGCATGGTGTTTACAGCATAGGCAGCTTCCTTTTTGGCAAAATCAAGAATAGAAATAATTAGAAGAGATCTCATCATTAACTTTTCATACTAAAGAAAACACAAGGAAAAATGTTATAATTTCTTGAACAGAAGGGAAAATTGTGCTTAATCCTATAGTTAAGCCATGTGACCTTAATATTAATCCTAATGCAGAACTATATTTTGTTGTCTTGAATGCAGTTTTTCACAAGCCTATTATAACTCATTCTAAATTCATTACCTGGTCTTTTTTAAAGGAGAGGGTTTCATGTGAAGAAGATTATTTCAAGTCCATCTGTTTTGCTTTGCATCTAGAATTACAATGAATTTTTAACACAGTTCTTCAAGTAGCCACAATTTAGGATACCATGAATAAGCAAATCTTTTTGATAGACAGATACCTAAGACTGTGAGAAATCTAAACCTGTAGCTTAAAGAAAATGGGAGGAAAAGAATAACATCAATTCATAATGTTACCAGGCAGAGTGAGGGATACTCCAAGACCCCAACACTGTCTGTAGTAAATAGGTTCTGCCATCTGTCACATCAAGACAAAACATACTCTAGTGCTTAAACTCTTCAATAGAAAGGAACTTTAATACAATCAGTATGCTATAAAGAAAATAAAAGGGAAAGGACAGATAAAACAGTTTCACACAAGATATTCAAAGTTAACCAGCCCTAGCCAAACCAGCTTGGCCCAAAGCAGAGCAGTTGAGGCCCAAAAGCTTATCACAAGTCTAAAACACTTACTAGTGTGGATCCATAGCTAATGGGCAGAAGGGGCCAGGAAAATCTTGGATTAAAGGAGCAAAATAAAAACCAAGATAAAGGCTGTCATTAATCTCACAGGTGTCTCACCAGCATCTGTTTCAAGTGTCCCCTTCCACATCCTCAAGTCTCTGATATCAGTCTACCGCTGAGTAGCAGGAATTCACAAGTCTCTGCTCCATGTGCTTCCTAGCAGTTCTCCTTCCTGTTCTCCTCCTTCCCTCCCTCCCTCCCTCCCTCCCTCCCTCCTTCCCTCTGTCCAGAACCTGGGACCTCCCCATTTCCTGGGGACCATCCTATTATAATAACTCCACTGCAGAGTCAAAGTGTTAGCAGGAAGCTGCCCTCTCTGCTCCCTAGGGTCCTGAGAAGTCAAATGCCAGGAGCACCTTTTATGTGTTACAATGTGGAGCCAAAGTGTCTGGTGTCAAACATTATCACCATTGTGTACTAGGTCTGTGAACTTCAGGAGTCACTAAATATCACAGTACCTTGGATTCTTTTAAGTAGTAAAAGTAATATGGTATCTATCTCATGTACATGAGATAACACATGGAAAGTGTTTAGGATCATGCCTGAGAAAGTAGTTATTCAATAAATGTACGTCATTATTATAACATCGCATTCAATAAATGTAAGCTACTCTTACAATTGTTATTTTGAACACATTCTCCATTCTTTCTGCTAGCAACTGCTTTCATTTGCATATGGGTAATTAGCCACCAGCTCAGAGTTAATACCATTTTATAGCTTCAGGATCCACTACTCTGATTTCCTCAACTCATGTATTGTGATATAAACATGGTTACCTTTCCTAGGGAGTGGATTAAATCCATTCCTTTATAATCAGTCATCAGGTAGCCAATGACCTGCTTTATGGTATGAATGTTACCAATTAAAATATTAACATAAATGTAAAGAACACAATTGGCAGTCACTTTTCCCCTCAGGCTAATATTAAAATTAAGTTGCTAGGCAAAGAAGCTGGCTAAAAAAAAAAAAAAAATATATATATATATATATTTAGCCAGCTTTATATATATATGCATATATAAATATATATATATATAAACTACTTGTAAAATGATGAGTTCACTATTGTCTGTGAACCTTTTAATGCAAGCTGGATAGTCACTTTTCATGGATTTGGTAGGAATAATACAGTGGATTATAGAGTTGGGCTATACCAACTCTAAGTTTCTTTGAGAACACAAATTGTGCCAAGTTCATGATGTCAAATTGAAAGGAAGTCTTCAATGCAAATCAAAAATTTACATTTTCTTTTGTTTAAATCCTGTACATCTGAAAGTAAAAAGGGTACAATTTTTAAATCACATAAGGTAAAAGCTAAATGTCCCTATCAATAGAAAGTAGTTGGTAAAATCCTCATGTTAATATTAGAATTCACTCAAAAGTCTAAATGCATATATATGTATATATATATACACACATATGTGTGTATATATATATATATATATATACAAACTTTAGATAAATCTAACTTGTAGTAGAGTTGAGAATAAAATAGATTCATGGAAATTTCCTTTATATCCCTGTAAATAGAGATATAAAAGAGCAGAAAAGTAATGAAATTATTACAAAATTTTACATTGAAAACATAGTTAGTTGCCCATAAACTATCATATCTCTATCAAAGATAAACTGTTATACCAAAATTTTACTGTAGATGGGGATTCCCAAAGTAAGCTGTGATAGGAAGAAGGGGATGTTAGTGCTGGGCACTAAATGCCTCATCATTTCTCATTAGAAATTCTTGCCTGTAATCTTTGTCTGTTTTATCAGAATTACTATTTTAGGGAAGATGGAACAACATGGAATATGACGATTGAATAATTAAGACTGTTAACTCTCATGCATTTTAAACTTGGAAAGGAACATTCTATTTGAAAAGAATCAGCTGTGCATAATCTTTACTTTCCTTATTATGGAGGCTATAAGAACTATGGGAGATGCTTTGTATGTTGTTTCAGTAGATGGACAATTAGGAAGCTTGTTCTTGAATTTCCTGAATGCAGATTACTTTTATTCATCTTTCAGTCACTTATTGAATAGGGCAATGTTTTTTATTTCATTGGTCTGTCATGCTAATGTGGAATAAGATCCCATTAAAACACAATTAATCAGTAGTACCAAATATTCATACCTACCTTTAAATCTATAGTTATATAGCAATCTGAATTGATGAGACAAGCAGAATAATGAATGTTTGAAAATGTGGTATATGAGCTAACACTTTGGAAGATGCTGAGAAAAATGATTCAATGATGCCGAGTTGTGCATTTAAGGAAATGTGTGAAAGCCTTTTAGCAAAAATGTACATATATCATACTAACAATTAAGCAATGCAGTGATAGGCTATGAGCTCTAACACTGTTTATAAAGGGAAAGATAATTTGGATTACTGGTATCAGGGAATGTTCTCTTTTATTTCAATTTTCTTGTAATACAAATTAATGTCTTTACTTCCTATAAGGCAAAGAAGATAAAAGTCGTCAGAATTACACAAAATTTGGTCAGTTGGTTAACAGTAAAATAAAGCTTATTTAGTAATTTAGATCTTTTACTAGCAAAAAAAAAAAAAAACAAACCACTCAAAGGTCTGGAATGCCTGTATGTATGATATGACAGTACACAGACATCAGAAGAATCAAATATCAGTAAAATCTAAATGTCTGGAAAGGTAAGTGTCTGAGATTCTATGACTAATAAACAGAAAAATCGTAGTGACCTTACATGGAAAGTGTTTATGTAGCTCCTTATAAAGGAAGGTAAATTTCAATTATTTTAACTCTACAGGCAAAACAGCAGATCTCAAGCATTAATGTCCACATCAATAATTCCATTAATGGTTTTATTTTAATTATTATTATATCCTACTAAATGTCAGTAATGTTCATGATCTTGATTTTTGTCTAGATCAGGAACAATGACTCCTACTGATATGCATTGTGAAAGACCTGACAATATCTCATGTGTTCATAACCCTGCAAATGACAGTTAAGTCTAGTTGCTTCTAGGCCTGTGCAGGTCTTTATAAACAATACTTTCAAAGTCCTAGTTTGTCTTAAACACAAAAGTCTTTCTTCAAAACAATGTTTCTTAATGGTCTTCCATGAAATGCCAATGGCAAGAATTTCTCTTCAAAATGACATTTATAATCAGGTGAATTTTAAAAACCTTTAATTTAGGTATTGCTAAATAAATTGTAGATTGGAGGCTAGTGTCTATTTAAAGCCAACTAGCATTTTATGAGCATATTAATCATGATGATGAGAAGGGGACATGTAAGAAATAAAAAAATGAACCATTTTGCCTTCGTAATCTTATGAATGTACCTTAACTTAGGTCATAATCACATAATAAAGATGCATAACAGAGCATTAATAAATGCAGATTAAATATCTATATTCCATAATCTGTAGAGAAATGGTCTAACAATTCCATCAAAAAAGTAGAAGTGATTTCATTCTCAAATTACATATTAACTCAAAATATTAGAAAATAATTCAAGTTATTTCATAAAGTAAGTTGGCCACTTTTCTAAAGAATGCATTTATGCCTCAATATATAGCAACTGAAACCTATAAAATTTCACTTATCTTAAGTAAGTTTTCAGGCAAAATATGGATAAGAATACTAGAAAGTATACTATCAAGTATAATAGTGGAAATAAGTTTCAGTTATCTTTTTAAAAATGAGTGTTAGAAAAACTGTGGAAATAAATGGCATTTATCTTACCTCTCTTCATATTCTGGAAATGTTGAAATTCCCTTAAATTTCAATGAGTTATACTTTCCAGAAAAATAAAAGTTACTCAGTTCCCCTTCTTCATTTTATTAAACATTTTTACTAAACATTAAATCAACCCTAATGGTTGATTTAAAACAACTGAATAACTCAGAATCAAGAAGATGATGGGTCATTTTTTCCACAGTAAAAGCTATAAAATACTGAAAATCAATTTTCGTGTTCATGAAACATGTAACAATGTTATTCATTAAAAAAATTAAAATATCTATCAACATTTAAATAAACGCAAGACAACTAAGAGTTCACATGTACATAATAAAAGCAAAAGTTACATCCTGTTCCTGGTATATCCAGAATACATGAATTCCATGACAAATGATTTTATTGATGTTTCAGTTTTATTCAAAATAAATGACAAAATATTTGTGCTGTTATGGGAACAGAAAGTTCCCATAAAATGAGCGCACCCTACCTTCAGTAAATACTTTAAGTGCTCAAAAATCTGCTATCTGACAAGAAAAATGATGCACAATGAAACCTTTACTCTATATATTTATACTTAAAGGTTATAAGGTTGAGGTGGTAAAGCAACAAGCCAGTCACTTTAGGCATCATGCTGTTGCTTGCCCTTCATGCTTTTCTTTCTCCATTTGACTCTGGCAACTGCTAAGTTCCCATGACCATTATTTGTAGTTTCCCCTTCCAGTAAAACTGAAGGGCATTTCATGGAACAGTCACTTGGTCCTGGCCAGAGGCAATCAATGCCAAGATCCAGCAGAGTCAAGTCATGGAGCAGGAACCAGGCCAGGGTACACGATGATGCAAAAAACAGGTTACAACCGGCTCATCTCTTTAGACTCTGGCATGTTCAAGTTCATGGGATACAGCTATATCTCATGAGTAAGATAAAGTTCAGAACACATTGTCAGCTACACAGGTGTACTTATGTTGATTGGAACAGTTTCAGCAAAAGGTCAAGAATAGATTTTGGGGGCACTGGCAACACCATTCATAAAAACCCAGAGCAAGGGTCATCAACAAAGATAGAAATGTCTTGATATTCTTGGTCTAACTGCTGGTAGTATTATTGGCACAATTTGGCAACTATAAAATGCATTAATTTCACAAAGGTGGCAAACTCCGCATCTGAAAGTTAGCTAGAGTTGGCACATTCTCTCAACATACCTGTTTTCAACCTTATCAGGCAATCTCTCTTACAAGATATTGTAAAAATGTAAGTAAATAAATGAAAAAGCTAAAATCAATGCTAAACAAAGGTACATTTTATTGGTGATCATATGTGCAACATTGGTAGCATAGGTGAAACAAAAATAATATTAAAAATATTAAAAAAAATTACGTGGTTGGCATGTTTTTATTTGTAGATATTTCGGAATTTGAGAGACTTCTCAGGGATAAGAAGGAAGTGAGTATGTATATATGCTTTTATTTTTTAGACAAAATTTGTTTCACCAATGAAATGACAGTAAAGAATAATACTTTAGCCACCTTATATCCTACTGATAGCTTCTAAATATATGAGAAGCAAATCAGAACCCCTTCTTTCACAATCACTGAACTCTGATTAGAAAAGAGAATCCTTTTCAGGAGGTAAAATGGTTCATGTACAAACTTCTCACTCCAACAGACTGTCTGGGAAATATTTGTTGAGTCCATACTTATTAATCTTTAATAGAAGTTTTGGTCATTATCCTAGTATGTTGTCAATTTGAATCTTTATTTTCTCTTTGGTGAAAGTCTTATGCATAAAGGATGCCTGATTTGCATAAATTGACTTTGAAAGTGCTAGAGTCTTGTCTTTGGAAAACTACAATTTACTTACTCTAGATTATCTGAAAAATAGTCTATGTTCTTAATATACCCATGAAAGTGTGCAATTAGCAAGGAAGCATTTCCTGTGTCCTCCATCAACTCACTCCTAAGGATACAAATCAGTAGATAGTACTACTTGATAATTTGCCTTTAACTGGATATACTTTTGGAGTCAATGAAGGGGTTATTTTAATTGCAATGCATAGATAATACTCATTTCTCAACTGTAAAGAGAATTCCCCTTCACATTGTTAAAAAATATTACACTATAAAACCTTGATAAATAAGGCATGATACAGTTCAACTCAACAGTATCATCTTTTGAATATTTGCTATTTCAATAATGTATATTTGAAATAAATGCATTCTTAAACACATATATAGAATTTCATTATAGCACCATTTCAAAGTGTAAATCATAAGACCAGTTAAGAACTAAATTGTTTATAATGAGGAACTTCATAAATTCTTTGGATATAGGTTTAAGTTGAACTCTTACACTGAGTTTCAAGTCACAAGAAAGTTCTGAGAGTTTAATAAACCTATTACAACTAGCATTCTATTTATATATGAATAGCCTTTATTGGTACAGTAGAATTATAGCTAAGGTATATAGTTATTAAAGTGTAACCAAGTGCTCAATAAAGAATAAAACAATATTCAAATTTCAAATATTTAGATATAGCCCTAATTCAGTAGTATTACCTATGTCTACTTGATTTTTTAGCACTAAAATCAGTACCAATGTACCCAGTTCATTGAGTTACCATTTCTGAGTAGAGGATTATGTGCTATGGGTCTGATTGTTTATGGTCCCCCAAACTCATATGTTGAAACCAAAATAATGGTTTTGGGAAATAAGGTCTTGGGGGGGGTGTTCAGTTCATAAGGGTGAAACCTCCATGATGGGGTCACTGTTTTTATAAAAAGACACTACACAGCCCATTTCTCTGTGAGAATACATAGAAATTTACAGTCTGGAAGTGAGTCCTCATCTGATTGTGCTGGTGGCCTGATTGGGGACTTGCAGTTTCCAGAACAAAGTATGTTTCTATTTTCATTATATCAAATCTATGGTATTTTGATACAGAAGTACAAACAGACTAAGACAATGTGGTAAAGGAGCAAAATAAATTTGCCAGCATTTTTCTTGTCCTTTTTAATATGTCTTTTGTTTTTTAGAAAGATTTCCAGGTGTGATTTTGACATTTAAAAATGTGATGTTTTTCAAGTTAGCACATTTTAAAAGGACAAAATTCTGTAGACTTTTATCTTCCCATAATTTCCCTTTTCTATATAACTTGTGTATAAAGAGAGAATTCTACACTATCCAGTGAGATTGTATGAAAAAAGGGGAAGATGTTGGCATTCAGAATTATGTGAGATGATGCATATAAAGCCTTACAGACATATGTTTGGCACAAAATTAACTCCAAGTGGTATATACCTTCTCACCCCACTTTCTTACTTCTAAACAAAAGGATTTTTTTAAATGAGTATGCAAATCCTTTTGAAAGTCTTTAAGACACAAGGAGAATTTTCAAAAATCATTTTAAAATTTAGATTTTATAGAGCTCAACTCACAATACCTATGTGAGTAGGTATTACATATTACTGCTGGAAGACAAAAGGCAGTAAAGTAAGAGATCTTATAGAATGTGAAATATTTAATGTAACTTAAAAATTAAAAGTATTGGATAGAGCATTCTATTTTTAATGAGTTATAGACCATGTACATGGTTTACTTGATTATAATGACTGAATTATTCCAATGAACAGTAATAATTAGACTTCTAAGTCTAAGCTTTCAAAATTAGATTCATGTTTTTCAATTGGTATCATGTATATAAATATGTTCCTATTTGTTCCTTCTTTGGAAGCATTTGAAAACAAATGTAGACAGTCAGAGATCAGATAGCTTAAGGAGACATGGTAACAAATCTATGTTATTGGTAAAAACAAAGAAATAAAAATGTCTATTTCTTTTCTGATGCAGTTTTTCCCTTAAATTTAATAGCACATACAACTTAGGAAATGAATAATAAACAAAAAGGAAAAGAACAGGGCCATTTCTGGGTAAATTAATGTTCTCCCCATGGCACAATGGCCAGGAAATTCTCCACAGGGACACTAATATGGTCCATGTGGAATGGACTTGTATTTTAGTATACTCCCTCTGCTTCTCCTGAATCACACGCCTTTTCCTATCTACTTATTATTTTGCCATATACATTATTGATTTGCAAATATTTCAAGAGTACCTACTGCTTTTTAGGTTTAAAAATAAACTGGTATTATGTTGCTTTTTTGTTTTTCTTCTGGTAAAAGCTGTTGTTCTTAGAAAATGCATTCAAGCAATTTATTGCAACATTAAAGGCACCATCCAACAGGTACCTGGGGCCTAGATGTGACTATTAGGAAAGAAACTACCAAAAAAGGAGGAGGGAGAAAGGAGAACATTAAAAAACTGCTATTTAAAAGGGAAAGAGGTTTAGACAGAAGGTAACTGGCTAAAAGAGACTATGGAAAGATCTAGCTCCATAAAAATCATTATTTCCACTTAAAAGTTGAGAAGCCTGTGTACTGAAAACAGAAATATAACACAATGCTTTAAAATGAAAGAATTAAGTCATGTTAGAACAAACTGTCAAATTCATGTTTTTATAATTTCTGAAAGTTCTTTCCTATATCAAAGTTTTAAAGTTTCTCATTTTAGGGATCAGTTTCTTGGTCATTTGGATTAAGGGGATGTATCTCTTTACTAGTATTACAGTCTTAAGCTATTTATTTGTTCCATTTGTTCCTTAGTATAGATTTTAGGCTTTGCAGGCTAAGTCACAACTACTCACCTCTTCCCTGTGGGGGAAAAGGTATCTACAGAGATATAGAAACTCATAGTTATGGCTATATTCTACTAAAACTTTCTAAGAACTAACAGTTGGCTGGATATTGTCCAAGATGTACATGGTTTGTTGGTCCCTGTCCCAGTTGATTACTATTCTCTATCATCTATTTTGACTCTTACCCCTTTTCTGTATTGGTCTTTTCATATACAGAGAATATTCCTGAAATTACAATATTCTCAAAGTGTCAGCAAAGATGTCCTATATCATTTAGAAGTCTTAACACACCATACTTCATTACATCTTATCTGGTTGGCACATGTTTTATGTCTTAATATGAACAAATATTATTAAGTCATGCTCATAGAATGATCACTATCTTTCTGTTTGTATGTTCTGCAGCTTTTACTTGTGTATAAAATTCATATTTTGCCACAAACAAGATGTATCACTTTAGGCATGATAATTTATATACCCAAATTCCCTCATATGTAAAAAGAGAATAATAGTGCTTGTTCCTAAAGTTTTGGGGATGAGTTAAAACATGAAAAGTAGGCCGGGCACGGTGGCTCGTGTCTGTAAGCTTCAGCCTATGAAGCAAACGGGGCTAGGGATCATGGTTCGAGTCCCGCCGGGGGCCCGTAGTGAGACCTAGTTCCAAAAACTATCTGGGCATGGTGGCGCGTGCCTGTAATCCCAGCTACCTGGGAAGCTGAGGCTGGGGATTGCTTGAGTCTGTGGTATCCTGGACAATGAGAGCCTGCAGTTTCATGGCCAAAAATAGCAAGACCTAGTCTAAAACAAAACAAAAACAAAACATGAAAAGTAATAAGTGACATCTACTGTATGTACACATTCAATGAAGGCAAGCTATTTTACTCAAATATTGCCTCTATTACTTTACCTTCAGTCAGATATTTGGTCCAGTATCTCTAAATGCATTTATTATACACATACATTCACATACTTTGTTGTCATTTACTTCTAATTGTAGAAAGGAGAAATAATTGTACAAGGATAAATAATTGTACTAAGTGACAAATTTCAAATTGTAGCCAAAATTTAAGGTGTTCATTACTTCTTTTTTGCTTTTAGTAGTGTATCTATTTATTCATGCATTACATTGAAGGCCACAAAGAGAAAATGTTCAGCTCTAAGTTGACAGTGAGGTTTTCCCAGAGGTGGATCTATTTATACACCTCATTTGCCACCTTCAGATTTCATCAGAAAAAGAGATGATATTAATGGTCACTTAGATCATTAACAAAGTTCAAATAATTATATTCATAAATAATCTTTCTCATCATTGCAGTTTTCTACATACTTCTGAACTCTCCTAGCTTGAAACAGGGTGGCCCTATAAATGAGTTTATATAGGACATATAAATAAACAAGGAGAAAAACTGAATAAGTTAAATAATAAATAGAACATAGGACAGGTAAGCAGCAGGTTTCAATCAATCCCAAAAGTGATTTACTTTGCATAATCCCAGAAAGCTAAGTAAAGAACAAGTGAGAAGAAAGAAGAATTTAGTCATAATTGTAACTGCCTTAAAAGAGAATAGGCTGCCTTAGTGTAGGCACTTAAGGTAAATAATGAATAGTAGTTTACTGAAGATGCTGAAGAAACAGCACATAAAAGTGGAGACACTTTTATGTCTCTTAAGTGACTTGCAATTCTTTGCCCCTCCAATGTGCAAAAGGACATATAAATATGGATACATTATTATCCTTAACATCCAGGTATGTGCTTTGGGTGTAGAAACCAAATACTTACACAAGTCAACTATAATAAAATATTTAATACAAATAAGATGGATGCCAAGTGCATGTAACCAAAATGTTAGAAAAGCTGACATAGTATTTAACCTCAGCTTTGGAGATGAGGTTAAATCAGACATAGAGAAAGCAGAAAGGCAGAGCATTTTAGGATGGAAGAAAAGCATCACCAAAAAATGTATGGTGGCATGAAGATGGAGGAGACCCAGGAAGGTATACAATTTGACCCAAGAAAGGTGGCAGCAGATGAGTCATGAGAAAAAAAAAAAGTTTTAGAATTACAAGCACCGAAATGTTGGTTCTTAGAGCAAAATAACAGAAGTCACCAAAGTGCTGTTCACATGGAAGTTAGGGAGATTTATGTCAAGAAGTGTATATGGTAGCAGGTGCAGATAATTAATTGGTAGCATCAGAAACTAGAGGTGAGAAGACCTGGTAAAAGATGATCTTATGACTTTGGAAAATGTGTCAGTTTGGATGCATAAGAGAAGAGGAAACTGGTGAAAGAAATATTTTGAATATACAATTACCAATCTTATCAGATGACAGTGAGTCACAAGAACAAGGGAGAGGGAAGTATCAAAAGCTTCAAGACCAGGTAAGAGCAACAGAGTAAGAGAAGAAAGATTAAAAGTTCAGGTGAGATCATAGGATATCAGCAACACAGTAATGGGGAGCTGTCCAACAACCATTCAGAAAGATGGAACTTAGAGGAAGATCAAGGCTAAGGATAAAGATTTAGGGGTCATTCTTAATGACATGAAAGTGGGGTCCAAGAAAAGTTTATCAATGGACAGAATAAACACATGAACATACACACAGAAGAAATTGAGGAACACATTTTTTTAGTGAGTAGGTGGGGAAAGGAGGGCAAAGTAGCAGTTGCAGATGCAGTAAGAGAACAAAGAGTACAGCCCAAAAGAGGAGTTTAAGAAGCAATAGGTGCCAACAAAGCCTCAGGCTAAGTAGTAAGAGCCTAGGATGATAAGCTAATTGTTAAATGTCAGTACCTAATGTACTTTATAATAAATTAATTTCTTCCTCCAAATCAAAATATTTTCATATCTGATTATACTTTTGATCCTCTGAAATAAAACAAAATATTTTTTATTCGAAAAAACTCTGGTTTCAGGATTTCTTTAACATTCTCAATTTGATCCTACTCACCAAATTTTCTGATGAAATATTATATTTTATTCCTTAGTTTTTTAAGCAAACAAATGTCTATTAATTTTGCTGTTTAATTATATCTAACCTAGTTCCAAAAGAAATGGCCTCAGGTAAATTACTTATTAGGGTAGTTCCCCCACATAAATTAAAAATCTTGAATGAATGAAAACAAACAGCTGGGACTACATCAAACTAAAAAGCATCTGTACAGCAAAAGAGACAACAAATAAAACAAAAAGAAATCCAACTGAATGGGAAAAAAATTTAGCCCTCCACAAAAGTGATAAGGGTTTGATAAGAAAGATCCACAAGGAATACACACAACTTAGAAAAAATAAAACAAGAAGCCCAGTCAAAAAGTGGGGAGAAGAACTAAAAAGACACTTCTCCAAAGAGGAAATACAAATGTCCTACAGGCACATGAAAAAATACTCAAAGTCACTAACAATCAGGGAAATGCAAATCAAAATCACAATGAGATACCACCTTACACCAGTAAGAATGACTCACATAAAAAAAAAAAAAAATGGGCAACAAGTGCTAGTGTGAATGTGGAGAGAAAGGAACTCTTACACTCCTGGTGGGGATGTAAACTGGTCCAGCCACTATGGGAAATTGTGTGGAGGATCCTCTAACTAATGAAAATGGAACTACCATTTGACCCAGCAATCGCTCTTCTGGGAGAACTCAATAATTATACAAAGGGACACCTGTACTCAAATGTTTATTGCAGCACTATTTATAATTGCAAGGACATGGAAACAAACCAAATGTTCCAAAACAGATGAATGGATGAAAAAAAAAAAAAATGTGGTCCATAATCACAATGGAATATTACTCATCAATTAAAAATGACAAGTTTGATGAATTTGTGATAACATGGATGGACTCAGAAGAAATCATATTAGCAGAAACAAGTCAAAAAGAAAAAGACAGAAATCAAATAGCTTCACTAATATATGGGATATAGGAAAAAACAAACAGAAGAACAGAAGGAAAAGTCAAAACAAGCTAACAACCAAAATGAACTACACAACTGGGGGTGGGGGATGAGTGGGAGTGGTCAGGGAAGAGTGGTGGTAGGTGAACCCTTGGGAATTCAAAGATGTGAAATATATAAATAAAATTATTTAAAAAATAAAATAAAAACAAAAATAAATCTTGCTTACATTAATTTTCATAAAAATAAAATAATGAACAACAACACATTTCATTGTGTTATTTGCTAAGGAGAAATCCAGTATTTGAAATACAGTGCTTTTCCTTAAAAAATTTTATTCAGATATTTATCTAAATAAATATCTTTCTCATGTTCACCAACCATACTAAATGTTTTCCATTGAAAATTTCTATTTTAATGCCAAGTGTTACGAAAAAGTAACTGTTTTAGATAAGTGATCCACATAGATATTTTCATAGAGTTGTTCTGATTGCACATTTTTTTTTACTAAAAATAACTATCTTCCCCTAGCATCTTATAGCTGATACTCAGGTTCCCTGTAAGATCTTTAAGAATCCATTTGGGGGGTTGATGACTATTAATGAAAAATTTTTCAAAAATATTTTGGTGTTGGGTCAGGAAAATTATATTAAAAAATATTTGCATCACTTATTAGCACTGACAGCTGTGAATATGATGAAAATGTCTCTAGTGCACTCACATAGTAGTTAATCCTGTTTTTTCTGGACAAGTTTTATTATAGTTGAGTTTAACTTGTTTATATTGTAACAGTTTTTCTAGTGCTCCTGATTATTATAGTTTACACATAAATGTACATACCTCTGTCTTGTTCATTAACTCCCACATGTGTAACATAAATGTTTTCTTCCTTGAGACAATGGTTCATTTTAGGTTATTCTATCACATTATGATTATAAACCACTGGATCTTCCATGTAGCTTATGCCACTGATTGGCTAATATAAGGAACCAAGTGCGACACTAAAGCTTCCCCTTAAGAGTTCTATTACTGCAACTTAGTATGCAGTTATTTCCCAACACATTTCCTAATTGCTTTGATCCAGGCAGTTTTGAGAAAGCCTATTACAAACCAGGGTAAACTCTCAAATGGATGAGAGTCCATTTGATGGCTTATTATGAAATCTAAAATTGTTTTGTCACTTAGTGGAAAACTTGGCATTACAAAGTTTCCAAAATATCTGTTAAGAATAATCCTGTGACACTTATAATAATTTAAGTCTTAAATTATAATATATAGTTGTAATATATAACACTAGCTACCATTTATTGAGTTATTGTCTACATGTACTCAGAACTTCATAGATACTCTCTCATTTAACCTTCATAACTATCCCATGATGTTGAACAGTGTCCTCTTTCTACATGCAAATAAACTCATAAATAGGTATTTACATGTGAGAAAATTAACAATTAGGGAGGTTTATCATTTTTCTCTTGGAAACAAAGTTGAACAGCCAAGATCATTCAGATTTCAGAGTGCCTTCTTGATCTGGATTCAAACAGAATCCAGATGAATAGGATCTCATATGACCCCTCTGTTTTCAAGGCCCCTATAGTTTAGGAAGAGAAATAGGATTCCTATTGAAATAATTATCTTTCAAGGAAAATATATATTTGGCTTATGAGAAGTCTACATTGAATTACAAAGCAGTTCACATATGCAGTTTAAGATGAGGGGACCAGGAGCGGATTACTTTCCTTGGGACAGGTTGGGGAAAAGTAGAGGATGAAAGATATTAAAATGACAAAGTACTTTTGCAGCCTTTCTATTTGTCAAGTATACATAGAAGACATCTTTGGTGTTCAGAATAAGCATGCAAATATTACCCCCACATTTCACAAGACCAATCCAAGCAAAGGCCAAATGGAAACTGAAATCCGGAAACCCTGAAAAATAACCCTGTCTTTTTTTAATCCTCCTTTAAAAGTTTCTTTTTTGATATTTAGAGTTATTGGCACCTTTTCCTAATCTGTTAGCTAATCTATCATTGATTTTCAATGATCACAAAAGAACCTTTGACTAGATGCCTAGGTGTGGACAGTGTAAAGAACCTCTCAAAAGAAGCTCCATTATCCTGTCCCCAGGTCAGAGTTCACGCAGGATTTCCTGCAAGATTTGGAGTTATGGGCAGAAAGGAAGTTTGGTCTTTCCTGATTTCTCTCTTGCTTCTTCCTGCTACTTTTATCTCCCTTCATTCTTTTACCTTAAGTTGTTCTCCTCCCCCCTCCCCCATAATCAGCTATTCAGAACAATCACCGGCCAGACATCATGCTGGGATAGAAAACACAGCAAAGTCCCCATTCTCTAACTTCATCTAGGCAGAAGGTACTTGTGCTACTCAGTCACTTACTATCAGTGCAGCCTGAGCAAGCTCCTCAATTCTATGTGCCTAACTTCTTTTTCTGTAAATGGAGATTATTAAATCACAGGGTGCTTAAGAGAACAAAAATGATTAATATATAGAAAGTATACTGTTGAGAACATGGTATTAGAGATTTTTCTTTTCCTTTTCCTTTTTGTTGATTATTGGTTTACAACACTGTATATCATTTAGGGGAAAAGGTTCACACTTCCTCAGATACATATCACCACCTCCACACCCACCATCTAATTACTATGCTCTTGAGTTTTGCAGTGTGGAATTAGTCTGGTCATAGTGTAGAAAAAAATTGCAGCTCTGACACCTTTCAAAAAAAACATAAAGTGATTCAATGGCAAAGTGAATCTTCAGGGAAAAGAATGCCCTCCCTTTATAACAAGAAGAAAACTCTATTTGTACAGGGCCACTATCAATGAGCAGGGAATGAGACTGATTACACAAGTTTCTGGGCAAGGTACCTCTCTCAAATCTGTCTTTTAGGAACTCTTGCAAATATTCTTTATAATTATTAAACGCTTTTCAAAATATTTGGGATATACATCTCTTCCACGGAGAAGGAAAATTTACTGGAACTAAGTAAGATTAGAGGGAGATTAACCTAGAGAACTACATAGGAATTTTTTGAGAGAGTGGAATTCCAAACTCACTCATCTTGGTAATCAAAGTGCAGTGTCTGGAATAATTTTAGGTGTTCAAATATAACTAGTCTGTATTTAACATATCATTCAAATACTTTATTTCTTACAATAGCATTTTAGGGGAAGGATCACCAATCCCACTTTACAGATAAGAGAAGTCAAAGATGAGATTGCTAAACAATTACTTAATCTTGTAATATTGCAGAACTAAACTTGAAATCTCAGTCTAATTTTGAAGCTAATTACCTTTTTTTTATATGAACATATTAAAAATGTTCTGTGAGTAAAGCACAAGTAAAAGCAACTACAAGGGACATCCTTTCATATTAGATCCATATGACTCTGGTTATGGGATCATTCTTTGGGTCATCTTGCCCTTCTTCCATTAGGGGGGCTCAAGGCCAAAAATGCAATCCAGATGCATTTATAGGAAGATACCATAATGATGATATTGGGAAATGAGTGTTAAAAATTCCATATCACTTACCAATATTAAAACACTCCCTGGGGAACAAAGCAATACATAATTGCAAACTGTTTATATGATTTTGCAAAAAAAAAAAAAAAAAAAAAAAAAAAAAAAACAACAGTTTCCAACTTTATGAGTTGTTACACAACAGAGTTGCTTGAGGTAATATTCAATAATCATTCTCCTTCCCTAAAATCATTTGGTTGCATTTTAAATGCACTATGCTCAGAAGCTGAAAGTGAAGTTGGATTTGCTTCACCAGAGTTAAGGGTCACCTTGTTCAACTCTCATCTACTCTCTGAGGCCACCATGAAGCTCTGATTTTTTAGCCACACTTGCCCAAATGCATGCTTCCTCCCTGGGGTCCCACTGACACCGCACATAAAAGTTAATGCACCTATCAAAAGTTTGCAACTCTCTGGAGTTGTTTGTGGTTAAACCATAAGGTATGGAGTGACAAGCGAAGGCATCTAACTTCCAGTTTCCTCCTGCCCCATCTTTTCCACACTATCCTTATCAAAGCCTGGGTTTTATTCCTCTGAGGAGCCTCTCATTGAACCTGCGAATGGGTGGAGGGCATGAGCTATTAGCTTCCTTATTACTAGGATCCCGCCCTTGCTCAAGCCAGCCCACTTAGAATACTCCAGGAAGGGGAGGCAGAGATACTGGAAGAGAAACTGCTTCTCATTTCCGTGCATGTGCGCGCGTGTGAATGTGAATGTGTGTGTGTGTGTGCGAGAGAGAGAGAGAGAGAGAGAGAGAGAGAGAGAGAGAGAGAGAGAGAGAGAGAGAGAGAGAGAGAGAGAGAGAGAGAGAG
>PVHY01001053.1:0-90895 GCA_004024945.1 Uropsilus gracilis | reverse complement strand
GGTGGAGAGAGTAGCTGCAGAACAGCATCCACTGACTGAGGCTATCTACTCCGCTGCCACCTCGCTAGCCTCCCGCGCTACCTGGCCAGGCCTGGCCCGGCGCCCCCACCGTGGCGCAGCAAGCCTGGAAACCTAGCATGAAGCCGGGTGATACGGGCGCTCCTCTGCCAAGTAAGCGTTCCCCTACTGCCCTGGCCCAGGTCTTGGCTGAAACACCTTTCCATCCGCCTTGGCTCCGCCATGCTACCTGAAGACTTAAAAGCGAAGACAAGGCCCCGGGTATCTCACCCTCTCCTCCCAGCCTTTTTGATCCCAGGCCATCTGTGAGCCAGATGATCTACAAAAAGAGAAGACTGGCGTAACACTCACCACCACCCCCCTCCCTGGCCCACCTCCTGCCGCTATACCAGGGCACCCCAGGGTGCTCTCCGGCCTGGGGCGGGATGCTGGTGAAGCGCGCCCTGGGCGGGAGACCAAAGGGCCAAGGAGATGCGGGAGCAGAGCGCCGGCAGAAGCTCCGTGCAGAAGCTCAGAGCACCGTTCGCTCCCGGCGAAAAGCACGCAGGCGTGCGGGGCACCTCAGCCCCAGACAGCCGGGACCCGTCGCCGGGACGCGCGCGCCCTGAGCCGGCGCAGGGCTGCGCCTAGGCAGCTCCCGCGCGGCCGTCGCGCGCCTGGGTGACGCGAGCTCTCTCGGACTGCAGCTTCGGGTTTTTTTGTCTATATAAGGGCTCACTGGCAAACTGTGCGTTGGCGCGTTTGTTCCAGGCTGGCCATGACTTTCACACACGCGTGCAGCTCCCCGGGCAGCTCGGGTGACAGACGAAAGCTCGCCTCCTTTCCAGCGGGCGCCTCCTCCTCCTCCCTCCCGGGGTGTACTTACTTTACCTGGTCTCAGACACCGGGTGGGCGCTGCAGCTCTCCCAACCGCAGCCGATTCGCCTCGCTGTCACCGGGTGAATGGAATTATTTATTTATTTATCTCCCTTGACGTGTCCTCGCCCGCAGCAGCCAGAGGAGGCGGGAGGGGAGGGGTGGCGGTGGCGCGGCGGCTGAGCGCCTTTGTGGGTGCCCGGGAGCGCGCGCCGAGGGAAGGAGCCAGAGAGGAAGGCGGGGGCGAGCACCAAAGCTTTGCCTGAGCCAAGCCGGCCGCGGGTGGGGGCAAACCACCGCCCAGTGACTCCAGGCGGACTGAGCATGCTCTGAGCCGTTGTCCACGCTCTAGACACTCTGGTAGGGTCTCTCCACCTCAGATTGTAGTACTGACCTCCAGAGAAAGCCTCAAGTCAGGCAGAGAGAGCTGTTGCCCCAGATCTAAACTGATGCGCTTTATCCGGAGTTCTTTGGCACATAACTCAGGAGCCAGGTGTGCAATAGTACCGTTTAGATCCTCCAGGGGGTTGTGCAAACTGTAAGAAAGGAAAGCTCACTAAAGGAGAAGAGCCTGGTGGAATACAGGAAGACTAGAAAATTGTAAGTTTGGAAGAAAAGTGTTAGGAAGGAAAGGGGGTAGCAGTGTTGAAGATTAGTTTGTTTACCAGTTTACCATTTAATCAATCTAAGAAAAAATGCAAAACTTATACAATGGGAGGAGAAAAAAATAGCACCAGAAAAACTTTAAAATTGGAAAGGAAAGAAAATAAATTGTAAATAAATAAATAAATTCATTTTTAGTTTCTCAAATTATTCAATTTCTGAAAATATTTATCTAGCAATAAATAATGCTGGGGAAATGACTCCACTGTCATTGATTTCGTTTATTATACCTTTATTTTTCTCCCTCTCTGGAACAACATGTCTCTTGGGGGAAGTTAGAATGAGGAAGGACTGGAAATGAATGTTTAGCTAACAGCAGATTGTATTCCTTTAATGCCACTAACGTTAAAGTGAAAGATAAACTTTCCAGAAGAACAAACCTATGCTTGTATTTGAAAATCTATTTTGCACTTTTTTTTGTCAATTTAAACAGATTCCCTTCATCCCATCATTGCTTCTAAAAGGAAAAAAATAGATAAAGTGTTATTATGTAATCCTACATAATAATATAACTTCCTAGAAGCGTTTCTCATTTATTCTAGAATTTAAGTTCTTTCTAAGAAGTTAAGATAATTTGGTTGAAACAACTGAAAATTTAAAGCCCAAAAGACAGATGATCAAGGTGATAATAATAATACTAATAGCAATAATTATACTTACTTATTAAATGTTCCTCATGCCAGGCATTGTCCTTAACTCTAATGTGAATTATCTCTATTAATATAATAATCCTACTAGAAGAGTGCAATGAACATTCATTTTTCACAAATTTGGCAAGAGACATGTGAGGTCACTTGGCTAGAATTCACATTGCCTTACTTCTTTGTACCACAGCTTGTCTGTAAACTTGAATAAAACTTGAATTTTAGTTTCGCAGTTACAAAATAGAAATACTATCAATTTTTTATTGCTCTCATAAGATGTAGATAAGCTGATATGTGCAAAGTGGATAATAGATACTATGAGTAAATGATAGCTATTAATAGTATATTCAACACTGGATGAAAAGTTCCAACAAAAACTCCAGTTTTTTTATTAAGTAAAAAATGTTTAAACTGACACTTGATAATGATGGAATATCTAGCAGAGGCTATAACTATTTCATTTTCATTTTAAAAAAGTTCATTTTGAAGAGAAACATTAAGACACAATTTTAATATCATGTATATGAGTGTTTGCTACTGACAATTTTCTTGTTCATCCATCACTTTTATTTTCTTTCAGATAAGAAAAGTGAAAAGACCATATATTTTCTGAATTGTTTTCCAACAGTTAAAACTGATTCGAATTTACCTACTGCACCAATGTTAGTAATTTGGAATTCTTTTTAAATTGTTGCTGGGACTAAATATATTAGGTAAAGTTAGTTAAGTTAGAAAGGAATCTGGGAGGACAATTAGATAGGAATTAATCCAGTCAATTTACCTTATGACTCATAGCCTGAAAAGTATTCAGAAATGGAGAAAAATGTGCACTTTAAGAAAAAAAGCAAAACATATGGTTAGAACTTGAAAAATTTTGCCTTGGTTTCTATATCATTAGATGCAATAACAATTGGAAAACCAAAGGATAATAATGTATTCAATATTTAGCAACTCATAATCCACAAATAAGTGAACTAGTAAACATATACATACCATATCAGCAAATAAAGACCAGATGTCTTGCATAATCTATCCACAGCTTCACATGCCAGGTTCACTGGCCCTTCACCCCTCAATCATGCCACATCTTCTCACATTTTCATTCCCTGCTCTCATTTCCCTATCAGACTTGTCTAAGCCTTGCCCCCCCCATTAATTCAATAAACATGTACTCATCTCTGTAGCATTTCAAGGATCATTTATATAAAAATCAACTTCATTTTCCACCATGTTGTTTCCCATATATATAGTATGTGCTTCTATTTGGGAACATTTTCTTTCTGTTCTACCTGTTACTGTTTCTTTCGGTTATATTGACTTTTTTTTTTTTTTTTTCTGTTTCACAACCCATTAGGATTTGGGAGGGTAGAGATGCCATTGTATTCAACCCTACAACCTCCCAATATACAGCACAACTTTTTTAAGATAGAGTAATTCAGTATATGTTTTCCAAAAGGAGGAAAGATTATCAAGTGTCTTTAGGCAACAGATTCATGATGGGGACCATTGGTATTCACTATACCCCTGTATGCCACTACATTCCTCGGCTTCTTTGACAGTTGTATTGGGACTAGGTGATTCACTCCAACTAAGAGAGTAGGAATGAGTGTGACATGTCATTTCTAGGCAATGAAACTTCAGAACCCGTGTGCCTCCTTGCCCTTCCCTGTTCTAACAGCCTCATGTTTTGGATGAAGCAGCTACAAAATAGAATTCCTAGAAGATATAGGCTGCTTGACTTGGTGTGAACAGGTGACCATTATTATGTTAATCCACTGAGATTTGGGGTTTAGTCATGAGAATGTATTCTACATTATTCTAACCAATACAAGATGATTTTTAGTAAATCATAATGACATTAAAAAACAATGAAACACTGACTTGATGAGAACAGTAATATTGTGAGGCTAAAAATATGTATTCTCACAACTCTAAATTAAGTCTTTTCTTGATAAGACTCTATGAGTCCCAAATGGGTGTATGTGTATGTGCGTATGTGTGTGTAAATGACACACAATAGATTAGATTTAAGTAAGGGCAAAAGATCAAAGGTCCACTATCCCCTCAGCCTGAATGAAATCAAACAGGCACTTGGCATCCAGCAGCAGCATATTCTGACTAAGCTTGTGATTGACTAGCAGCTGTGACTAGGATTTCTCTGACCGGATTTCATAGAAAGCTCAAAAAATGGATGACATCTGTCTACTACTTCTAGCTCTCCAACTTGAGTATGTCATGTAGACTACTTTGGAAATACCTTCTATGGAAGGTCCCTCACAATTGTGAAGAATGCAAATTTAGTCTCACTATACAAAGAAGAAAAAAGGGACATAAATGTGTTGCATATTGCTGTATGTCTCTGTCTCTCTCTATATATACATATATTATCTTTATAAATATATACATTTACAAATATATATGCTAATGCAGACATATTTTTGTCAAAAATAATAACTTGGGGGCTCCACAATTTTTCCAAGGGATTCTACATTTAAATTCATCCATTTTACATTTTATTTAATGCTTTCCACAAAGTAAGCACAGTGCATTCTAATTATAAGAGTCATATAGAAACCATCACTTAATAGTTTATATCTTCTGAAAGCATGTATAACTTATTATAATGCACTATAAAATTTTTATAGTTGTCTTATAAATAGTTATTTGTAAGTATCTAATCCTTGTAAATTTTATTAAATAAATCAGTGCTACCTTAATATGGTATCAAGTAACCTACGCTTCCTTCAGTGCCTTTTCCTGTATATACAGTCTTAGGTGAGTCACCTAATCTTAGCTTCACTTTCTTAAATTCTGGCTCAAAGATACACAGAGACTAGGCATATTTTAGAAAGTGAAAAAAGTTATGATAGCTTTTTCTATTTAAGCAAAAGGAGCATCTTATTTTTCATATTTTAAATAACAGTTTTGATTAAATGCTTTTTAAATGCAACCATAAATTTACATTGTAACTTTTGTCTAACATGCCAAGTGCCTAGAATGTCCTTGACTGGTTAGTCATTGTTTTTATTACATAATGCACTCTAGGTCACAAGAGAGTTTCATGCAAAATACTCTCAGCTACCTGATTCTCTGTCAGTTAGTGTTCCAGCTGCTTTACTTTGCTTTGTGCCTGAAGTTAAGTCCATTTTACAATTTTATTTTCCACTCAAGAGGTTCTCTGCTTTCCACCCTCCAGGAATGGAACCAGAGTGCATATTTGTTTTGCTCTATAATGGTAGTCTATTTCTTAATGCTGGTTAATTTTTCTGGGATTTTATTGATTGTGATCTTGCATTACCACTTGTAAATTTTTCCCAAGAATTAATCTGCATAAGATGTGTTATATCAAATATGTATGAGATATGATGCTTGTTTCAAATCCAAGTGTCTCTGCTTTCCAGTCTTGAGGTATGTTGATTTGTAACTTATTCCTTGGTCCATTAGAACTCCAACTTTTAAGGCATGTCCCAAGTTATGCCTCCAAATATGAATCTGAAATATTTATTTTTATAAACTTTGTTCATTTGGCATATTTATTAAGCCAAAATTATCTATCAAATACAGAAATAAACTTTCCAGATTTAAGTAATTATTTTCTTAAATAGATTATATACTACTTAATTTTAACTAAATGTGATCCTCTTCTATGATTACAACAAGCAAATAATTATAATTGTCCATACACACATTGGAGTGTAACTGAGATTCTATGTTTTTAAATGAATCTAAACTAGAGAGAACCATTCCAGTTATTGAGTTGAATGGTTACCCAGACACTCAAAAATGTTCTTTAAAAAGACACTTATTCAGTAGCTTTATGAAGAAGAATCAGCTTTATTTTTGATACTAAAGACTCAAACAAGAACTGTAGATTTTAATAAACCAGGCTTATTTGAAGTAAACTTATTAAAGTACAACTTACATAAATCAGAATGCATGCATTATAATTGTGCAGTTTGATGAAACTTAACAAATTAATATACTTTTTAACCACAAAACCACTCAAAATATAGAGCATTTCCATCATCTTAGAAAGTTCTAGAGGCCTTTTTTGTTTGTTTGTTTGTTTGTTTAAGTTCTACCTGCATCTAGACAATTACTGATCTGGTTTTTAGTATCATAAATTAGCTTTCTTCCCCTACTCTGATACGTTATATACATGGAATGATGCAATATGTACCTTTTTGTATTTGGCTCTTATTGTGTAGAAAAGCCACAAATTCTTTATCATTTCACATACAGATGAAAATTGAGATTTGTTTTGATTATGTGCTTCTATAAATAGTTAAGTAAAAATATTTCTGTAAACTAGTTTTAATATATCAAGTTTGATTTTGAATACTTGAAATGAAAGTCATATGCTTCCTCACTTCCTCAGAAAAGCAATATAATATCTGAAATGAATATTTCAGATACTAGGCACTCTGAAAAATGAATATTGGTGTAGTTTTGCAATTTATTAATGTACTATTTTGGCAAAGACAAATATATTTAAATTTTACACTCTTTTAATTAGTAAAAAATTAATTTGGTTATTAAGAAGACTCAACCAGTGATTGCAAATGGAATTGCTTTTTTAGATTGTAAAACAAGAGAAATGAAAGGTAATATCATTATATGTAAAACATGCACAAATTTAGGAAATAGTTCTTAAAAACAAAATTACACAATTTAGAAAAACTAATTTGAAACAATCTAAATGGAAAAAGGCATGTAAAATTTATTAAGGATACATATTGATTTAAATTTATGTCTTAATCATTTCTAAAGAACAAATAATTATAAAGTTCAGAAATAGTAACCACTTAACTGCCATCTAACTTTAAATAAATTCCATGTCCAGTTGAGATTAGACATAAACCTTTGATTAAGTCTAAAAACCATTTATTATATGAGAGACAGACTCAACTATGGTTCATCAAAAGATATCCTCTTCCAATGTCATTAGCCAAATTATAACTTGAGAATAAAATTCTCATAACTATTTTTGAAAAAAATGTTATTGCTTTTTCATTCTAGGTTTGGGATTTCTAAAGATGATGATTCTTAAAAAAAAATCATTCTTTTTATTTGAGAATTTTTTCTTCCTTCTTTTCTGCTTCAGTTACTGTTTTTATATATCACAAAAATGCAGTATAATTCAGTAACTATTTTATTATGCTCATGGGTTCTGTTTGCAAGTCAGGAATGGCTTCTGTTTGCCTCATTACATTTGGAGTCTCATCCAGAAAGAATGAAACGGCGGATCCTAATATTATTTAGAGGCTCTTTTACTTGCATGTCTACTTATGGGGTTGGAAATACTCACCACCTGAGCTCACCTGGGTCTCCTGATTGGAGAACCTAAATATGGCCTCTCCTTATGCCGTGGGATTCTTTTTCATTTTTAAATTACATTTTATTGAGTCACCATTTTATAAGACTACATAATTTGGAGAGTGTACTTTCACACCTGGGTAAGTAGGAACACTTTATTCGCCCACCACTTCAGTTTCATAACCACTGCAATATGGTTTGTGTTTCCTACAACCTGTAGGCTGTGTTCCAAAAGCGAGCTGGCCCTTGAAAAAATAGGTGGCAGTTGACCTACTCAGAAATTATTTCTTGTGCTGCTTTCTACTTGTAACTATAATAAGTTAGTATTAGTTTTCTATTGCTTTTGGGACCAATCATAAACATGTGGCTTAAAACAACACAAATTTGTGAACTCAAAGTTTTATAAATCAGTCTGAGAAAATTTGACTATTCTGCTTTGAGCCTCACAAGCTAGAGGAAACAGCTGCTTGCAAGCTTATTCCAGTGGCCCAGGATTCAAGTCCTTGCAGTTTGAGGACTGAGGTGTGCTGGGCAACTTATCCTGTTCATGACAATTGTAATGTAAGCATCAGGATCTTAGTAGGGTTTTGTTTTGTTTTTTGTTTGTTTGTTTGTTTGTTTTTAATTGATTCTAACAGTTGCATAGACACATCAGGCAGGAAAGGCCAAGGCCTGGGGCTGTAGGGGAAGCTTGGAGATAGACAAGCCCCTCCAGCTCCCCAACAATCTTCATACTCTAGTGTTCTCTCTCTCTCTAATGTTCTCTCAACCTGTGCTCTTTCTCATGCTCTCTCCTCCCCTCCCTCACAGAGACACTGCCCTTTTAAAGCCTCCTCCCAGGCCAAGGTGTGCCCAGTCACACATGCACACACCCACTGGGGAGCCAGACATTCACAATCATGGGGAGGGTGCAATGGTATCGGTGTTGGTCATAGAGATTAATGGAGGAAAAAGCCTGAACAACTCCCTTACTCCAAGTTCCCAATTTCTTTGGTGGCTGTCTCTCAGGATTCTCCTACCTCCTAAAGCTACCTGTATTCCTTGTAATTGTACCTCGATCTTAAAAAGACAACAATGGCTGGACTCTTCTCATACTTCAAATACCTGATTACTGCTTCTTTGCATTTCTTCTCCTGCTTCTAGCTGGGGAAAGTTCTCTGTTTTTAAGGATTTGTGCAACTAGATTGGGCTCACCTGGATATTGCCATATTTAAAGATCTATACCTTACAGAGTCCCTTTTATCCCATGACATCATATTGCAAGATCCAGGGATTAAAATATGAACATCTTTGGGAAGGTATTCTAGTTTTTTAAAGGAAGAAAAAGTAACATTTACCTGTAAAGAACAAGTGGCAAGGGTACATTTTAAGAACACATGTAAATGGGAGATGTCCTTGCAGTTATTTTTGAAAATACAATCTGTTGTAGTTTCCTTTATCTCTCTTATAATTAGAAACCAGTAAAAGATTATCAATAGAAACATCTTTAAAGAGAAAATTAACCTGCATATTGTTTTCTCCAGGAAAATTAGGTCTTATATCTCCTCCCCTCCCCTTCTTTGTCTCCTGACTTGGAGAAATTTATACTATGTGGTTGACATAGTTCTGTTTCCTAAATCCAAATGTGCCCACTTTCAAAGAATGTCCTTAGCAGGCATGTCTACATGACAGCAATTACAAGTTCTGCCTTACCTATAAAAAGTCATGTCTTTTATTTTTTTGCAAGTCATGTCTTTTGATGTCATCTCATTTTATTTGTGTAGTCTGCAGCTGGTGACCAAATGTGGCAGGTGATTAATATTCCAGTCATTTTATCCTAATGTAAAGAATGCTGGTGAGCAATCATTGCTCCCAGAGGTCTCTTCCAGTTTATGTCATAGCTTGATTTCCATTTCTGTTGAACCCTGCTATTTCCATTTTCCCTCTTATGTGTTGATTCCTGAGTGATTACTTTGCATGGCAAACTTTTTCTCAGAATCTAAATAATCCTGTCTTGGAATGCTGGTACCAGGAAGGGTTTCAAAAAGTGGATATAACTACAGGTTTGTGGAGCTTCATTGTTCACCACCTGCATGAGACTGAGGATCCATCCGATCCTAAACAGTGGGGATCTGCAACAGTTTGGAGTTCATTTGTTAAAACGTTTCAGTGGGGGTGGACATACCAATAGGTTTCACTAGTGGGAATGAACTATCAGATTGTTTAGATATATGGAGTAAATAGTAACTTTAATAACACAGGACTATATCCCAGAGCCAGATAGATTTAGTGGTGAAGCTGGGTAAGTTCTTATGTAACTGGATCCTAAAGGTGCTTAGTCAATAGGAACAGATATAAAATTCAAGAGAAAGGGTTTGATAGACGTGACACTGCTTTCTCTGATACAGGATGTAACACACAAGTGACTACCTCAAGAGACAGTTAAACTCTCTAATATTAAGGTTCCTAGGAAAATGAAAAACAATAGTCCATCATGAATGTATTTAATTAGGGTTCTCAGGAAAAGCAGTGTTGGGCCACGTATTCATCTACGTGTCATCCCACCCTCATCACCCTGTGTGGCACCTCAACTACAAGCTTGCCTGGCTCTCAATGGCAGTAGACAAAAAACAGTTCATGAAGCCCATATGTTGGGAACAGGAACAACTCTTTATCATGAGGCAGCAGGAGATACACAGGTAACAGAAGATGCAGCATCCAAGAGCGGCAGCTGCCCACCACCACCACAGTCCAGCCACAGCAGTGCCCCATGAGAGGGTTGTGAGAGGTGGCTAGAGAGTGCCCCCCCCCGGGGTCCTACTTGCTTTTGTATAATTTATAGACAAAGTCAGCACAGGGCGAAGATCAGACCTAGTTTATAGCAATATGTTTGTGCATGCAAACTAAACATCAAGGTTACATTATTATTTTCTCCTGTTCCTGCTCACAGACTACATCTCAAGGCTAAGTGTTATCTACTAGGACACTTGTGCTGGAAGGTCAAGGTGAAAAAGCAATATGAGAAAATCTGAGAAAACTCTTAATTTCCCTGTCACCCCTAGTAGCAACATTGGTATTGTCTATTTATGTATCTTTCGTCTGTGGAGAAATATTTATTTTAAGGAATTTACTATTTAACTATTTATGACATCTAAAGAATACAGAAGCATCTAGACAGGTTTTTGACCAAATAACTGCCTACCATAACCTAGATAAATTGATAAATAAAATTAAATGTAATATTCAAAATTGAAATGCCAGGACTTCTAAGGCAAAGGCTGAAGGAAGACTTTTAAAAAATTGTGAACACACAAGAGGCCCACAGAGCACAGCATTCACAAAGAATGCTCTGGTAAAAGGGATATTAGCATTACTGAAAGGTCCAGTGGTGTTTCTGGCCCATAGGTCAGGAAAGCATGTTACAGAATTATACTTATTGATAATAATGAAACTGATAAGGACTCCAAACAGCATAATTCACAAAATAGTGTTTAACTGTCAGAAATCAGTATACTGTAATCATTGTAATGACTAATAAGTTTTATCTGGCTTCCTAGGGGGATTCATCCACAGAGAGTTATTAAGATGATTAATAGAACATGGCATACTCAGGGGCATAATAAATTGACAGTTGACAAGGGCATGACTCATCTTGTAACAATAGAAGAAATCAAAGTTAGATCAGGAAAGAGGAGACAGAGGATAGTCACCCCACAAAAAAATCATCAATCTTTATCCAGTTTGCAGACCTGAGACAGTTTTTAAACCTGGAATACATTGATTGAATAAGGTTGGTTCCTAGGAGAAACAATGCTGAAACACCACGACCATGATATTTGAATTATCCCTTTGGTCTTTCCCAAAAGGAACCCCACAGTAATTTCATAAAGAAAATAAGACACTTAGATGTCATTGTAACTATAGGGCAGAATAAACGGCACCAACACCTAAAGACCCAAAGTGTAATCATGACACTTCATAGGGTTTGTGCATTTGACAAAAGATGATAAAATACTGCTGAGGTCCAGCTTATAATGAATCTGCTGAGCTAATGAACACAGTCAGTGGTCATTTCCTATCTAGGGCATACATGCTTGATCTTTGAAATAGATATTTCTACAAGGTGAGTTATTAAAATGGAAAGGCCAAGTGGAGGTCTAGAAAGTAAACCACACTTTATGACCAAGATGGTTAATTAAGTGTCACATTATGCTCACTGAAGAGGGGGAAAGCAAAGAGTAAGCAAGTGCCATCCTTAAAGGAAGTGGTACTTCTGAGGGAAGCAGGAATGGTGATGCCAAAATATTTTCATTTAATTCACCAAATGTGTCCCTGCAGAAAACTGGGTAATTTCTGAAGGATAGTCACCAGGCACCAAAAATTTGATCTTATTGAAGCCCTGATTGCTACCACCATACCAAAAATGGCATCTTGGCTGGAACAAATTAGTCTCCATACATGGTATGGGGTATCTAATTGGGCAAATACATTATTTTTTATCCCAATCTGAAAGGAAATTTAGAAACAGTTTGTATTTTTAAGCAATGGGTGGCAATATACATTTCTGTCCAAAGCTCTGCTAGGTCACTTTCCCTCTTTCATGATAAAATATTAAGAACTCTGACCCTCTGAATATCCCAGAGTATAGTTCCCATCTATTACATTGGTAGCATAATATTAATCAGGTTGAATAAACAAGAAGTGGCAAGAACACTGAAATTCTTTTTTGAGGCACATCATTCCAATGGATAGAGATAAACACATGGACATTCAGGAAATGTCTGCTTCTGTGAAACAGAATACTTCTAGTATTCCAAAGTATAACAGAATGTCTGTTCCAAAGTAAGGATAAATTATCAAAATCTGTCCCAACTACAATGTAAATGAAAGCATGTCAAATATTTGCCTCTTTGGGTTTTGGAATAGCAGTGTTTATACCTCCAGAGAATTCTTCTGTGTTTGTGTGTCTGTAATAACCATGTTAGAAAGGCCAATGGCAGAAACTGAACACCAACCTACTGATCAACTCAAGAACCACTTCTTGAACATATACAGAGAGGTATATCCAGTGGTGAAAATGATACATTTTGATATATAAGAAGATGCACCACCCAGATGCACTTCAAATAAAGTATCTAATACAGGAATGGAAAGATCTGGCCAAAATATAGTAGCTCTATATTTACTGTCCCCACTGGTGAAAGGAGAATCAGCTGTACTCAAGAGATCACCTGTGTTCTCTCCAGAGCTCTACCCTGAGTTAACAAGGGCAGGTTGGGTATATAACAGGATTTCATGCTCTGACTGATCTTCCTTACTCCTGCTTCCTAAACTAAACACAGTTGCTTCCAGATCTCTCAACAGATAACACACCAATGTAAAAAAGCAAAGCAATTTTAAAAAGGCAATCTGCTCTTATCTCTGCCTTCAAGTTTCACATTGAAGAGACAAACTATATGAGATTTATGGGAAAAAAATGAAATCCCTGCACATAAAGAATACACAATATCACTAAGTCAACACAATAAAAAATCAAGTTTATATGTTCATGGAATGAACATTATTTCACATAAGTACATTCAAATAATTTGATGTTCCCTTCCTTTTATACTGTGGTCAACTCTAAAATTTAAGGAATTTTACACTGAGGATTAACTGACTCATGTTTTATTGTTGTTGTTTTTAGTTTAGTAGCATACTCATCTTTCCATGGGAATCATGTTTGTTTTTAATAGATTTTTATTCAGATTTAATGAGGCATAATTTACCTCCAGGAAAGGAAAGTTCACCCCTTTTTTTTAGGAAGATGATCTTATGTGTTTTGACAAAATGCACCCATTCCCACTTCTCTCATCTGAATAGCATAGGTAAATTACTTCCAACCCTAGTCCTAGACAACCACTCATGGTATTTTTTGCTCTCTATTTTTATCCTTCTGCCCTGTTTTGTATTTTTAAACTAATTTTTTACTTTGAAATATTTTTTCTTCATCTTGTTACTTTATCCCTATTAACAAGCATGTGTTATTTCAGACTGACTGTTTCCAACTTAGTAACAGCAAGACAACCTTTCAGGAAATAGCCCCCTATGCATCTTCTGGAACTTCTGATACTCACCAGAGAAGCATGCCTGCTGTTTTGTGACATAATGTGTTAATCCAGCTCCCACATTACCTAGCTCTGGGACTTTACCTTTAGCCTTTTCCAATCAGTCAAGCTAGCTCCTGCTTTCTCAGAGTTCATTGCTTTAAGGTTCTCAGAGATTCCCCACTTGAACTGAGTAATATCATAGAGGCTGTAGGATGCATGAAGTCAAATGAATTTATGTTTCAATGCTACTAACTCTGGGTATATCACCCACTTTTTCCCTATAAGATTTAGATTTAAATGGCTTACTGCTTCATTAAACTCTAAGTCCATTTAACAGGTAACACCTTTCCTATTACAACTTGAACTAAAAATGTATAAAAGATAAAAAGTTTATTTTTAGGTAACAGACAATAATTCTAATTCAAGCTTCATAAACTACACCTGGATGATTAACAATATTCAATATTTTTGTACCTTCAACACTTCATCCTTTGCAAGGGCATATACATTTTCTTTCTTCCTGTTAAAATTTTCTAGTATAAGTTAGTGCTTAGAAAGTGAAAGCTAAAAAGAACCCACATAGGGCACCTGTATCATTTTAACGGTGATATAGATTCATTTGATTAATACTGTCTCTGTTCTGATACCCCTCCTATTTAACACAGTAAACTGTGTTTGGGGAAAATCCTTTTTAAACATGAATGTAAAATTGGGTAACAAAATCAACAAAGCAGAGAATTTAACTAAATTTAGAAACAGGAACAGCTGATCCTTTAAGCCTAATCACTCATCAGGTTTGTCCCAGCCCATGTAGCAAAACCACACTATCCTTAAGAGGCAAAAACAGATTTACTCATTAAAAAAGTCTCCTTACCAAAAAATGAGAGAATGGAGGTATTATTATTCCAGATTTCAAAGTATACTACACAGCCATAGTAATTAAAACAGTGTGGTACTGATATAAAAACAATCAAACCAATGAAACAGAATTGAGTGCCCTGAAATAAAACCACACATATATAGTTAACTAATCTTTGACAAAGGGGTGAAAAAACTTCATGGAACAAGGACAACCTCTTCAATAAATGGTGCTGGGACAACTGGACCAAGACATGCAAAACAATGAACCAAGACACCTCCCTCATACCATGTACAAAAACCAACTCAAAATGGATAAAAGACTTGGATGAAAGACCTGAAAACATAAAATACATAGAGTAAAACTTGGACAAATTCCTCCATTAATTATAGTTCAGAAATACCTTTCTGGACACATCTACAGCTGAAAAAAAAAAAGAGGGAAAACATAAACAGTTGGGACTACATCAAACTAAAAAGCTTCTATACAGCAAAAGAGACAACAGACAAAACAAAAAGAAACCCAACCAAGTGGAAGAAAATTTTTGCCCTCCATAGAAGTGACAATGGTTTGATAACAAAGATTCACAAAGAGCTCACACAACTTAGCAAAAATGAAACAAGAACCCCAGTGGAAAAAAAACTTATACAAAGGGACACCTGTACTCAGATGTTTATTGTAGCACTCTTTATAATTGCAAGGATATGGAAATAACTCAAATATTCCAAAAAAGACAAATGGATGAAAAAGTTGTCTATACTTAGACAATGGAAAAGTACTTATTAATAAAAATGACAATTTGATGAATTTGAGATAACATGGATGTACCTAGAAGAAATCATATTAGCAGAAACAAGTCAGAAAGGAAAAGACAGAAACCAAATGGTTTCACTAATATGTGGGACATAGGAAAAGAACCAGGAGGAACAAGTCAAAACAATCTAACAACTGAACTAAAGTACACAACTGGGGGTGGGGAGGATTGGGGAATGAGTGGGGGATGAGTGGAGGATGAGGGGAGGTGGTGGGTGAACCCCTGAGAATGCAGAAATGTGAAATATATATATATATATATATATATATATATAACTTATATATATATAAATTTTTTTTTAAAAAGACAAAATAGACAAAAGTCACTGAGGGTAAAAGAGAACCCTTTGGTGATCTTTACACATAGTCCAGTCTCTAGTCCAAAAATCTACACATGGGTCATTCAATCATGTGAGTTCACAAAATGACTGTTCCACCTTCAAGGCAAATGAAGAAACCAAGATGCTGCCATTGATCCTCTTCCAAAAGCACTGCTATTCACTTCAAGCCAAATAAAACAAGATTGCATGGCTGATCCTCCTCCAAAAGATACAACATTATGCTTCATCTCTAAAATGGCACAAAACCAATAAGACTCGATACAACAGCACCAACCACTTCAAATGTCTCACAATTCTCTTCAGGTCTCTGGACAATTCCCAAGCTTTGCAGTTTCAAAGTTAAATCAAGTTTTCAAGTAACACGTTTCCATGTCACTTTACACAAGTCACAAGTTTCTCCATCATACTTCCCTGTTCTCATCGGCCCAGGCTAGGAATGAAAGCCCACAGCTTGACTTACTTCCCTGCCTTGCTGCCACACATGGCAGTAGCAGTTCCAAGGTCTCCAACATCCTTGCTGCTCCTCCACTCTCTCCCTTCTCCATCTTTCTCTGCTCTCCTTAAATCCCCCCTCTCTCTCTCTGTTCCTCTTGGAAGAAGACTTCGCTTTCCTTCACCCACCAGGGCACAATGGCTGCTATCTTAGTGACTACCATCCTAGGACCACAGTCTCCCAATTTCACCACAGCATCCCTATCAAATGTACAGTATTTTCATTTCCTCTGTAGCAACAATTTGTAGGTTTTATAACATTTTCTCATCTAACAGAAATAAATATAATAGGTGATACAGAAATTAAAAGAGCCATATCTTTTTGTAACTTTCAATAGACTGAGAAAATAAATAAAATATGCAATAAGATTGTTCTTTTTGAACAACATGACATCATTCCTTTCATTATGTGTTTCTGCTTGAGAATTCAAGAAGGTTAATCTATAAATCCAGTAATTCAGAGTTAAATGAAAGTAAATATCTGGTGCCTATTTCTTAGAAAACACATGATTTTTTTTATTGTATTTAGAAACACAAATAGTTCATAAACCAATTCCTTTGCTGTGCCAGTTGATTTAATTTGAACAGTTATGCTTAATATTTCTTATTTAATTTATAAATTTCAAATTTAATTACTCTGAAACTTATGGGTAACTTTTCAAATAAAGCTGCCCCTCTCATACCTATTTGATATTATCATACTAAGGTCATTTCTATATGTACAAGAACAAACTACTGGGTAATACATCTGAAAGCTGTTCCTGAAAGCTGTTCCTAACAAGTTAAAATATGAATTAGTAATTAGTCAATATACCTGAGAGTTGAAATACTTGATTCAGTATATTGCTCTACAGCATATTGGGCCATTAGCACAAACCCTAGTCAGAGAGAAGGAATATTACTGATTTTCTGCATAACTTGAGTATCATCCCTAACATTTATATATATTCATCTCCTTACCTGTAGAGCAATATACTCTTTCAGATTATAGGTACAAAGATGAATGAAAAGTTCCCTTCGCTTTAGAGAATTTGATCAGCTAGTAGATATTTAGTCTCTACATTTTCTTTGATGATAGGTATTATGGTCTCATTACTAAATTTAAAATCTAGACCTCCATTCCTTGCCCAGAAGGCAAGTTTGGGAAGCTTGAATAGATAAAGGGAATGAACTGGGCAGTCACATCCATAGCTGAGTATGTGTTAAGTTGATGATCCCTTATTAAGATTCAGATCATCATCAGTGGGTAACTTTCAAGAGTAGTCACTGTGATCCATTCACTGGAGAACTTTAGAACCCTCACTCTGCACAGCAGACCCCTTCTAGCTCCTGGTACTTCCCTCAGCAGTGTATTTCAGTAAATTGGCTTCTTTTGTTTTCCACCCTGCCTTTGGTGAATTTTTTTCACCAGGTGCCTCTGGTCTACTCATTTCTCCTCCATGACAATAGGAGCCCTATTTAATTGAGTAGCTAGTAATATGTTCAAACACAACTACAATTTTCAAACTTTCTTGCAACTATGTGACACTATGTGACCTCCTCCTTGCATATTAAATATTATGGATTTTTAAAATCTGAGTCTTCAGTTAAGGCTCCATAATAGGGCATTGGTCATTTGTTTTGTTTCACATTCTTCCATTATCTTGCCCACAAAGTACACAGACTACCTGGGGCTTGAAGCATCACCTTGAATCTTAAGGAAATAAGGATAAGACTTACTTAGGAAGGTGGAGAAACAAGAACAAAAGGTAACTGTCAAGTCAGGCCAGGAAGCTACCTCTGTACATTTTTTTTAATGAGAAAAAAAATAATAAAGCTCCATTTTTTTGAAGTTCTACTTGTTTCTAACATGGGATACTAGCAACCAAGTTTAATTCCTAAATTGATGCTATGGTCTTGTCCTACATGTTTGTTGAAGTAGAATAATATTTCTCCATCTTGAGACATTGAAAGTAGAGAACAATAACATTAACTATTAATCATTATCATTATCACTACAATCACCCTATCTATAAAGCCCTAGATGGGTTACTCCACTTTACCTGTTGCAAACTCCCTCAGGCTCAGGCCATATTCTTACTAATCTTTTGTTTCTGAGGCACATCCAGTTCTTTTCTGTATGAGTCCATGTGCCCCTGCTTAAGTTTGCTTCCTTCATTGCCCAGCAACTCACCATTCAGACATCAACTCAAATATCAGTTTCCTAGGGATGCAGACTAGCTTAGTTTTCCTTCTCCTATATCATTTATCTTCCCTTCAAAATGTTTGTAGTGTTATCAGGAGTGGGGAGGGCAGACTTTTTTTTACTAAAAATCTCTTTTGCCAGGTTTTTCTAAATCAGAGAAAAATGTTAACTTTGCAGTCTAATACAGGCCAGGCAAAAACTTTTGTTAACCCTTAAGTTTCCACAATCACAATTTATCTTTGCCATTCAAACACCTGAAACTTTTCTGCTGCCCCAAGACTTCTCCCAGACTGAAGAAAAACAAACAAACAACAACAACAAAAAAAAATAACTTAAACTGAATTCTTTGCCACTGGCAGCCACCTTGCTATGTAATTCCAAAGCCCGGGCAAAAACTCTTAAAGTGATCAAAATATTTATTACTAAACAAGAAATATTACTAAATATTTATTATGTATTATGTAGATAATATTATAATACATAATTATAGTACATTTTATTATAATGATACATAATTATAATATAAAATATGACATTATATATCTATATTTATCATATAATATATTATATAAATAATTGCTAAGCAATTTATTACTAAACATATTAAACAAAATAAATACATATGATATGTGTATGTGAATACATATCAAAATGCTTACTTTTGACACATGTTTGACTACTCTATACTAATTTCAGTTTATTTTTAGAGTCTTGATTATATTGTAAGATACTTTTTTTAAAAATTGCCTCAAATCTTACTTACATGAGGTACTGCATGAGTAAAATACTGTTTCCTCGCTTGGCTTACATACCAGTTTTTACTTTCTCTAGAACTATGCTGCTTAACACATAGCTATTTGAATTAAAAATAAACAAAAATAAAATTCATTTGCACTAGCCATTTTTCAAGAGCATCATGTACATGTCTCAGCATAAAACAAAATACTGTATTTAATCAATACCATGTATATTTCAAATGTTTCATTTTGTTATAATTTTTAGTGACTTCATCTTTAAATTTTTTTCTCATTTCAGTAGCAGTAGTGTAAAATGGCAAAGAACTATTTAGTTATTTTGGCATTTTGACTTTTGGCAGTTTGACTTTAAAATTGTAGAGTTGACATATTTAAAAGGAGGAAGAGTTACATTGAAATTGGTAGTAAAATATTCTCACCAAGTCAATATTACTCCAGGGTAAAAAGACAGTTAAAATATGTATAAGCTCTCTTTAAATCTAGGTGAATCATTTATTTTTCCATACTATTGTAGATAACTACAGATACTTTCATGTTCAATCTTGTGGCAAATTTGTTTCCTAATATGAATGTGCTACTTAGAAATTATGCAAACATATGCATCAGAGACATTCATCTTTAAGAAATTCTTGCCAATTTACAAAATAAAAGTGACTGTATAGTTTTAGAAAGCAGTTCTCCAAAATGTCTATATCTCAAAAGGAATCCCTTGTTTTGAAATAACTATTAGCAACAGGAATAAATTGCCAGTGGGGTATACATGACTTGCTTTGTCTTTGTTTAGTAACAGTACATATTCTTATAGAGGCGAACACATAGCTCCTTTCCTTTAATCTAACATAAATATTTCTCAGCTTCTTCTGTAGTTCCAGTAACTGAATATTCCTCTTCTCCCATAATTGAATCCACATTAATTTTTCAGTTCCTTTTGGATATCGGTCTTGCTTGACTCCCTTTCCTAGTTCTCACCACAGCTGCTTTATAGTCCAATACTCAATAGCTCTCCTCCCACTCCAACTCCCATTTTACATTTCCCTCTCTCAAATGTGACTGTGCTTCCTCAAATCTTGCTTTATTTTTTTTTGTTCTCTCTTCAATTGGGATCTAGGTTTGTTCTCATAATGCCCTGCATTTGATATATAAACTAATATCTATTTGTTGACCCTCTGATCCATGCAGGAATAGGTTTTCATTTCATCTTTCCTCTAACCTACTGTACAAAACCTGCCACGTCCACTTCCACTACACCATACTTCAGTCTTTGTGGCTAGATACCTATACTTACTCTCATGTCACAATTTTCCACCCATTTTAATGTCTACTATTTGAAACTTCCCCAACTTTGTTTTAGCAGTGCTTATACAAAATCCTACAGTTATAAAAGTTTGGTCTATCCTGTTAGTCTCCCATTGCAATTCAGTGAGAAAGATATCAAAAACTTTTAACATCCTTCCCCTCATTTGAAGACTACTAGAAAATCATTTGTGGAAAACCAGATAGTTAAGTGGGATAGACAGAAATATGTCCTACAATTCCTGTATGTTGTATCCTTATTTTAATTATTTATTTGGATTCAGACCTGAAGCAGTTATAGCAAAAAGTACTAGTGTTTTATTATTTTTAATATTTGTCAATTTTATGCTTGATAGATGCATTCAGGTCCTGGATTACTGATGGTTTTCTTATTAAATAATTCATAGGAAATAATAATATTTAGGACAAAATGATGAAAGCTAGCTAGGTTGTTCTATGCAAGTCATCAAGGATTCCATTGCTAAGGGTAGAAGAAAACCAAATTTGAATAAGGAAAGTTATTGATACAGGGTTGTGAGTGACACAGTTAAAATTGTGTTGGCGCCAGAGTACCCTGCTGGTCAGAGTCTGAGAGAAAGACCCTGCGAGAAGAAGCAAGCAGCACCAAAAGGCAGATAAAAGAAAGGAGCGAGGATAGAAAAAAAGGAAAGGAAAGGAAATGAGAACAATAGACAGAGAACAGGCCCACATGGCCTGGCTGGGGTAAGCCCCCTGAAAGAGTGAGCTGGCAAGGAGCCATGGTGAACCAGCAAAAGAGTGGTCAGTGTGGAGAGTGTTGCACAGTGGCAAGCTGACATAGTGAGCTGGTGTCTGGAGATGGCCAGGGATTTGGAAAGCTGATTTGTGCATAAGCAATTGTGGAAGAAATTTGAAGAGCCTTGGAGAAGCAGATCAGTGTGGAAACTGGAGAAGTGAAGACACTGGAGAAAGACTGGGTTTTGCTGTACCTGCCTCAGTTTTGGAGAGGCAAAGGGTCACCATCTTGGACATGTGTCTTTGGGATTTTGGGGACTGAAAATGGTGACTGGGGTAAGATAACTGGCCACTTGTGGCTTCAAGGACTTTGTGTTTGTCCTGGTTAATTTCCCTTGTTAACGAAACCCTGTTGTTGAACTGCTTTTGTTGGAATGGCAATGGCTACGCATGGGTGAAGAAAGCTGGGCAGCAGAAGTCACATTTTAAGAGTTGTTTTTTTTTTCCCCCTGTGGCTATTTGGTTGGTGGCTTCTGCCCCTTTGAACCTGATTTCATTACCGTACTAGCAAGAATACTGAATTATTGATAACATCTTCTAATAAAAGAAAACTTAGCAGCACATGACTTCACATGTGGGTCTATTAAATATTTGAGGAATTGATACCAATCATTCTCAAATTCCTTCAAAAACTGAAAATATAGGAATGATCTTCAATAAATTGACATGGCCAACTACATGTTGGTATTTTGAAACAATCAAAGGATAACATAGAGAGAAAGTGTCTATTACTATGTTACTATCTAAAGACTATATACCTTATATGACTCAATAGCAATATAAACAAATAATTGGATGTAAAAAAAGAAATGAGCACATGAACTGAATATACATATTTTCCAAAGAAGATACACAAGTAGCCAACAGTTTCTTCAGAAATATTGGCATGCTGATTATCAGAGAAAATCAGTTCACAAATACTAGAATAGCTGTCATCTGAGACAAGTGATAACAAGTGTCAGTAAAGATGTAGAGAAAGAAAAATGTTGTACAGTGTTGGTGGTGAGCTAGAACTAAAGAAACAGAATATTATAGATTTTGCTCCACCCTACAATATACCTAGACCCCCTGCCACAACCAAAACAGAATTAAAGATTTAGGTCAGGCTTGCCTGAAATAAGGTCAAGAAAATCACTGCAGCTTTTACTTTATCAATACTGTAAGTTATTTAGTTTCTGCATGGCAGCCCTGTGTAGGAACCAACTTTCTGGCTTTCCCCATATCAGGAAACACCTCCTGCCTAATAAACTAGAAACTCTATAAAAATCCCACTCACCAGACCTTGGTACTCAGCCTTTCGGGGTTTTTTTTCTGTACTAGGCACACAACTGTGTAAACAATAAACTTGCTACTCTGTCCATCTCTCTGAGTGCTAACTGCTTTATAGAGACCATTATCCATAACATGGGAATGCAAGTTGGTGTAACTACTGAGGAAAATAAGGAATTTCCTCAAATATTTAAAAACAGTACTACCATGTATTCATCAACCCCACTTCTGAGTTCAAATCCAAAGGAAATGAAATCATGACCTTGAAAATAATTCTCACTCTCCTGTTCAATGGAGCAACATTCACAGTGCAAACAATGTAAATAAACTATGTCAATCAATGGATAACTGAATAAAGAAAATGTGAAATATATGTCATCATGGTGGATAGTTGAAGATAGATAGATAGATAGATAGATAGATAGATAGATAGATAGATAGATAGATAGATAGATAGATAGATAGATAGATAGATAGATAGATAGATAGATAGATAGATAGATAGACAAACACACACAATGGGATATTATCGAGATTATAAAAATGAAGACAATCCAGTCATTTGCAACAATATGAATAGACTTTGAGGACATTTTGTTAAGTGAAATAAATCATCAGAAGTGACAAATGCTACATGTTGTCAGTAATATGTGGACTCTAAATAATTCAAATTTATACAAACATATAGGAAGTGTTTTTCCAGAACTTGGAAGGGGTAAAGATGCATAACAAGATGAATAAAGTCTAAGCATATAAAGCTTAGTAGAGTGACTATAGTTGATTAATTATATTATTAAAATTTGCTAAGAGTTTAGTACATAATGCTCTCATCAAGACAAAAAAGATGAAAATATGATGTGATGCATGTGTTAAGTCCCTTCACAACCCATACTTATATTAAATCATCCTAATATAGACTTTAATATATTATAATTTTATTTAAAAATTATACCTTAATGAAGAGGAATGAAATGGAAGAGGAAGCCAGAAGATAGCAGTGTGCAAAGGATTTCACAAGTGGTGCAAGCTCTGTAAATGGAGGATGGTTATCTCAAGCCAAGGGATGTAAAGGATTGAAAATATAAGAAAATGAATTCTCACTAAGGTTTCAGAAAGAGGTACAGTCCTATCAACCCTTGAGTTTAGTTTTGTGAAGTTTACTTTGGACTTTTATCACAAAGTAATAGAAGATAATAAATGCATGTGACAATTTGCTACCTTTAAAATAATTTATAATACTTGTTATAGTAACAAGAAAACTAATGAAGTACACAAAAAGACATAATAAAATGAAACAACCACCATATCAAAATAATGCTTACCTATGTGTGACAAATGAGATAGAAAGATGATAATTTGATTGAGAAAAAGCACAGGGAATGTTTCTGCTATATTGGTTAAATTTGTGTTTTAAACCATTATGGAAAAATAAATATTGTATCATATTGTCTTTATTTCATAACAATGATTCTTAAATTCTTAAATCTTAAATTCATTTATTTTTAAAACCACTTTGTAGTTTATATATTCATGCATATATGTATCTCTTTCTATATATGTGATATATTACATCATATATATAATATATAATTTATATGACACACACTATATATAATATACGTATATATTACACCATTGCATTCTCTGGGGTTCTTCCTCCATCCATCACCTGTGAGTTCTCATCTTAATCTTGTGCTCCTACCTTCCCTAATTTCTTCCTCCCCTCACTCCCTACCTAGCAGCCTACTCCTGTATCATTGTCAGCTTATTTCAGATTTTTCCTGGCCTTTAGCTTGTTATTCCTATATCACATCTATAGATGAAATTATATGATTTTTGTCTTTTTCTTTCTGACTTATTCCTGCTAACATGATTGCCTCTAGGGCCATTCATATTATTACAAATGTTTTATAATCATCAGTTTTGATTGCAGAATAATATTCCATTGTGTAAATATACCACATCTTTTTCAACCACTTGTCAGTGGATGTGGAGAAAAAGAAACACTCTTATGCTGCTGGTGGAATTGCAAACTGGTACAGCCACTATGGAAGGCTGTGTGGAGGACCCTCTCGCTATTGAAGATGGAACTACCATTTGATCCAGCAATCCCACTACTGGAAATCTACCCAAAGGATACAAAAACACTAATTAAAAAAGGACACCTAAACTAAGATAATGGTACTTTGTCTTTATTTCATAATTATTTTTAGTGCTCTTCTTTAAAGAAAACCTGAAACTACATCATTCCCTTGCTTAAAATACTCAGTTGAAATTCAAACCTTTCCAAAAATTGCCATGCCCCTATAAATTTGACTAACAATATTTCCTCTAAAATTTTTCTCCTCTAACTTCCATTTTGCTCACTTTGTACTAGCTACACTGACTTTCTATTGCTGCAAAATTTGCCAGTCTTCTTCCCATCCAGGGTCTCTAAATCTATCATAATTCTCTCACCAGGAATTTATTATTGGTGCTAGTTTATTGCCTGAGTGTTTGAAGATACTGGTGAGCAAAGTGAGAAAGAAAGATACTGCTACTTAACTGGACCCTCACTGCCAAGGTTTTCCCAGTTTTAAGGTCTGAACCTTCCTTACTATCAAGGGGATTTAGTTTTCACTCACTAAGAGGGCTAGCAGTTGCTATTTTTGTTAGGCCCAACTTGTTAAAATTAGAGAATCTCTTTGACAAAGATGAGGAAAATGACTTTTGGGACTGAGCACTAAAAGGGATGGAGCATTTAGACCAGGGTAGCAGTCAGCATGGGGCAAATGGATATGAAAGGAGAGGTTAAGCTTTAGAAGGAGCCTCCAGAAAGAAACTGAGTAAAATAAGAATTTACTGCAAAGCAAGAAGCACTGCTGGAGAGTCAACAGAGGATGAATTTGCAGCAGGACTGTGGCTGAAGGTTCAAAGGCAAAAACAGGAAGCGTGAACTGACTAACTGGAACAGCATTCACAATCTGAGATTAGAACCTATTGAGCACCCATTTTGTATATTAGCCTTTGAGTTATTTGGATGATCAAGGGAAGGATCATAATTTCAGTATTTGGTACTGGATTTTCTCCTAAAATGGAGTGTAAGTTTCAGGCTGTTTATAATGAAAGGAGAACAAATAAGCTATGTGAGTCATTGCACCCCATGTGAGAAGCAACTTCAAGTTACATTGTTTGAAACACCTAAAGTCTGGATAAGGGTAGAGATTCCATTCATGTAAGCTTATACTCCAAGCAATTTTCCCTTTTGTCATCATTTACATGTATGGTTACCAAGTTTGCATTGAGTGAAGGGGTATTTCCTAAATAAGGAAATAATATTTCATTGACATGATGAATTCATGCTTCAGTTATCCTTAGGTTACAGAGAACCTTGATTTCCTTTAATAAGAAAATGAATCTTTAGGATATTTATATTGTTGATTATGCACAAATAATAAACTTTGGCTAATAAATGACAATGTCTTACCTGGACAGTTACTATCCTATCACAAGCCAAAGACTCAGGAAAAAAACAAATATAATATTAAAAGCATTTGTTATACAACATGGTAAACCTGGTAATCCTTGAAAAAAGAACTTGGTGGTCCACTTCTTTGTTAATAAGCGTTGTCAAAGTTAGATTAAAAAGAATTTTAAAAACTTTTGGAACAATCTGCATTTGAATTGAAATGTATGCACTCTCACAGCTGGAACAATGGACAAAAGTCAGTTTTCTCTAGGGGAAAAAATAGAAAATTGCTTACCAAGAAGATATCAGCATGAACAGATGATAGTTAAAGATCTAGTTCACTGATTATAAGCACTATTTTAGAAGTCTCATTTCTGCACATTCCCCATAGCATTATCAGTATTCATGCTTTTTCAGAAACTACACATGTGTGGCTATGGGAAGGCAAAAGTAATTTGATGCCCTGCTGTTTCAAATTCAGGTTTGATGTGAATGGGGATATGGAAATTTTTATAGCAGTAAAGATAATTTGCTATTTCTATCATACCTGTCTTGGTCAGTATGAGTCTTGATATTAACACTTTCAGCTTACTTTAAGATGCATAACAAGTTCATTAGAAGGTAATTCAGAAAGGGTATAAGTCTGCGTTGTAAGTAACAATAGAGATGAAAGTTTGATTTTACTATCACTCTTTTTAAAGGATTGCAAGTGTCCATATTATCTCCACCTAATACACTCTACAAATTTCCACCACCTTCATTTACCCCACCTACCTGATAATAATGCATATATAGCCACCCATTCCTTATAATAAGAGAAAAATATCCATTGTCTTTGAATTTTGCTTTGTAAGATATACTTCAAATAAAAAGTATGTTATTATAACATTTATCAAGTATGTAGTAATGTTATAGGAGCAGCAATAAATACATTAGAAGTCAATCGATAAATTCAGCATTAGAATGTAGGAACTGTGACCATTAGAACATGATTTATTATATACAGGCAAGGGGAAAAAGCAACCATAATAACATTCTGGCTTGTAACTCCTCTTCTGCTACCAGAAACAATTATAATTCTGGGTTGCCATTTGTAATTCAGGTTTGCACCAATCACATTGGAAACACATGAATTATACATTACTACTTCTGAGCAAGCAGTTTCTGGCTGCGCTAATGAATAGTTTAATGCTTTAATTCTACCTGTTGACATCTCCAGCTCTTAGTTTTCTATTTGCCTCTGTTAAAGGAACATGAGTGGGGGAGGGGTGGGAGGTTGTGTGCTAAAATTGTATTACTCAATCTGAGTGGGATATGTTTCATTTTTTTCTCTTATTAGATTTAACTTTGTCATTCCTTCTTTTTTTTAAATTGGAGTTCCACATGATCTATGGTAATATATTTTACCACCACTCCTTCCAGGATGCTGGTATGTTTATAACTGGATATACAACCAACAGAGAGAAGCATTTAGTGTTAGCTGAGCTTCAGAGGGTCTACTAGTACTGAGCACCTGCTCAATTAATTTCTTCACCATTTTTCACCAGATAATTACCACGGTGTCAGACAGTTATACAGATAGATGCACTGGGGAAGTCTGTGCTTATGTTTGTGGAATCCTGGAACTTTGGAACTGATACTGAGCTAAAATAAAGATGAACACAAACTCTGGCAGAGGTCATGGAGAGGACATGACTTCAATTGACCTACAGGCTGCACCTGAGCAATCAGACTCATTAGCCCATTCAACCTGTCTTAGCAATGTGTCCTCCGCCCTCCATTCCTGCAGTCATGTGCCACTTCAAGGACACAGCCTTGGGAGGGATGCACTAGAGAGAAGTCTCATTTCTGCACATTTCCCGTAGCATTATAAGTATTCATGCTTTTTCAGAAACTACATATGTGTGGCTATGGGAAGGCAAAAGTAATTTGACGTCCTGCTGTTTCTGCCCACTCGTATCCACACAAGCATCTGAACGGAATACATGCCTGATGCCAATCAAGATGTCCCTATAAATGCTTAAGATTCTGCTCAGAGAGCTCCTCTTGTGACTGCCCAAGAGAGGTCTGGTAAGTATGTTTCCTTACTTTTTAAAATTGCTGCTTTCCAATGTAAAGAGGACCACCTCTTTATTAGGGTTCCCCTTGCCCTCCCTAACGAAGCAGAGTTAGTTTCAGATTTTATGAGGGAACTCCCAAGTTTGCAAGGGAACAAAAATGTATTACTTAGTGATGTGTAATGTGATGCTCAAAGTTCAAACTTCTCTGGAGGCACCTGGTGGATGCTTGCCTACATGGTTTAGAAACAGTGGTATTGGAGTATTGTTTCTTTTTTTTTCAACTCTGTATGCAGACTGGTTTTACTAAGATGAATAGTGGGCTATAAAATACCCCAACACAAGCATTTGCTTGGATCCCCTGAAATGAGGTACCTTGTGAATATGTTGGTGGTTAATAATCTGAAAACAAAGCATATCTATGTAACTGAGAGAGAACCCATGGGTTTGTAATCTATAACATTTTCTGTAGTCCCCCCCACACATTGTACTACATACTTTATTCTTATCAAGGCTAATGTCAGTTTGGAGAGGTGTTGGATTCAGAAAGCTGGGTCCTTGAGTTATCTCTCAGTAGTTTATCAGATCTCTCCTTTTAGCAGCACACAGGAAGTTTCCCTAAGACCTTGAGTTACATCCAAAGGGGCAGGTTTATTATGAGAAGGGTAGGGAAGTCAAGCATAAGTGGACATATAAAGGTGTCCCTGAAAGGGACAGGTTTGTTAAGAAAAACCTGCTTGAACCCAGGCAGGCAGCCTCAGAAGAAGGGCTAACTCTGCTGCTTTGCTAAGGGAGAAGGTTGGCAAAGAGAATTCCCTGAATAGTCACAAGCAGGCAGGATGGCTCCTGCCTCCTGTCAGGGCAGAAATTGGACCAAGACCCAGTCTTCTCTTTGAAAGGGGTTCATTGTGGAATTGTTTACTGCTGTTAAATTAATTATTTCTAGAGTTGGTTCCCAAGGATTTTTTTCTATATTTGGTTTGACAAAATTAATTTAGAAGCTCTGATGATTATTTTATAATGCTCCTAAATCTCTATGTCCCAACTTCCAGGTTTGAACCTCCAGAGACTTTATTTTTTCTATAGCTTGTTAGGTGACTATGTTAATCATTTCTAACCCCATTTCCAGTTTTGCCAGTTCTCTGGTCTTGTGATGTCTCCTTTCCAAATTTTCCATGCTTAGTTTCCATCATAGTTTACATCACTACACTCTGAGGAGTATTTTGTATGCTTCAATTATCCAATCATGTGTAACCAATGCAAGCACATGTTTTGTGGGTTCTTTTAATGAAAGAAAGAGAAAAAAAAACACACAGAACTACTTTTTTAATCGCTGACATTTAAAATAGTCACCTTGTTGTCTTTCTGCCAAATTTTGTTCATCAACCTAACATAGATAGTTGTATAGTTTGAATAAAGTGATGCATAAAATAGCGGGTCAGTTTTATCCCTCACTGTTACTAGTGGTGGTATGGATGCTAATATTGTTTATGTGAGATACCAAGTGAAAAAATGTATTTTGAAAATGAATTAGAACTGTTCTCCATAAATGAGAGCTCTTGCACATGAAGAGTAAGGTTTAGAAGCCCATAACTACCACTTCTTAAATATCAGTACTCAACAATTTTATTATTAGAATACTACAAAAGTGCTACCATTATTATTTCTATTGTGAATCTATCCTCTTGTCCTTTAATCATGCAGTATTTTCTTTGATAAAGGATGCTGTGAACTCTAAAGTATTTTACAAAGGTCCTCGTTACTATTAGTTTCAGTCTAGTTATTGGTTTCAGTACAAACTGATGTTCTTGTTAAGAACTAGTTATCTTCTGCAGTACAATATTTGAGTAGAGCAAAGATGTATGACTTGTACTGAAACTACTGCAATGTGATAATCACCGAGACTGGACTGTTTCAACATCTTGATGTTTCGATTTCTTGATAAATCAATCTCCGAGGTTCAGTTCATTCACAGTGTGAGGCTACTTACCTGTACAAAGTACATCACTTTTGTCCTCCAGTTTTCATATTGACTTCCTGTCAGGGTTTGCATTGATTTTAAAGTTTTATTGTTGATGTTTAAAGTACTTAATGGCCTGATAGCCTCTTATATTAATGACTTGCTTATTCCCATGGGACAAGAATAATTTTTGAGATCTTCTGCTAGCTGGATGTCAGTCTTAAATGTCACCTTGAGATTCAGAGTGCAAAGGCATTTTGTCTCTTGTTCATGTTCTTTTAGAGGTCAGGTAAGACATTAGAGAGAAAATAATCTCTCTCTAAAGGTCAGTGGGGATCATGGAAAAATATATCCAGACATTTGATTTATCAAATAATGGATACTTTCAAATTCCCAATAAGATTGAAACAGAATAAGGCCCCTAAACTGTTACAATAAAATTATTAGAGCTATGAAATCTGGAAGTTATTAAAATATGTATATATATATATTTTAAAAAGTAAAAAAAGTAAAAAAATATTCCTGAGTGTTAAGGTAAATATGATATCCACTACCCTCTGAAAACAGAAAATGTTCTTGAGTAAAAGAACATTTTATTTGCTCTTGTTGTTATATATGACAGTAAATGTTGTAATTTATTTTTTACATTCAATCACTCCAGATGCAATATATTTAATATTCTAAGATATTTATGATAAATTTCATGAATAGAAAACTACTTTAAAATATTTTTATTTTATTTTATCTAGTTTTCTAGGAGTAGGGAAGAAAATGACCACTTTATATAAGTGTAAAAATGTTAAAACAATAGAAAACTATTGATGATTGCAGATAGTCTATAAAAAGATTATTAAGTCATGGTCTAAGAAAATCAATTTTTATAACCTAGTAATTAGTAAATGAAATCTATCATGTTACCTCCCTATCACTTATCTACCTGTTTGTTTTATATCTCAGTCCAGTGCTGTCACCTACCATATTGAAATTCAATGACTGATAACTTATATGAATTTAATCCTCTGCACACAAACTAGACTTTCATGTTAAAAAAATTAACAACAACAAAATAATATTTCCAAGAATTAGTTTCGAGGAATGGCTTCACCCTGTGGGATACTCAAAGACTAATCCTTAGTTACTTATCTCTTCAACCTGTCTTGGTTCTTTTTCTGTTCCCCAGTCACCAATTGCTTTAATCTTTTTTTTTTTTAAGATATCATAGATTAGGTAGCTTAAACTACATAGACTTATTATTCATAGTTTTAGAGAACAGGAAGTCCAAGTGCAAGGAAGTGTTTGGTAGAGAGCCATTACTAACTCATAAATGACGGTCTTCTGCTGTGCCCTCCTGTGGAGAAAGAAAGGAGTTTTGAAGAATTGTATAAGAACACTAATTTATAAAGGATCGCATCACCTCCCACTGATACTTATTTCAAAATATGAAGTTGAAAAAAAACTTGAGTATTAGCTTGTTGGTCTGATTCCATTGAATTTCAATTGAATTCCATGAAAGTACTAGTCTCAAACCTGGAGATATGATGTTTTTGAAAATCTGACTCTTAAGTTTTACTGGGCATATAATACTAAAAAACTATAGTAATATAATCCTATAAACTAAGACACAAAACCTGCCTGAAACAAGTAATCGTATCAATTTGGAAAATTGGGAAGTAATCAAAGAGATATATTTTAGATGAACTTTGAAAAACAATTTATAAATTACCACATGGAGTGGAAGAATAGAGTTCCAGTTTTAAGAAAAGGGATGACATTTGCGCAAAGTCACAGGAGCATGAAATATCAGAGGGAATCATTAAGGAAACAAAAGGATTGGTACTATTAGAGAGGTAGATAATGATTGAATATGGAATCAGAGGTGGGGTCATTTTGGCTTATTTGTTTGTTATAATCTCTATCTTGACTAACTTGAGTTTTTTTCTTGACCACCCATGAGTCTCATTATGTCAATAGGATTTGTGGCCTATACATTTTGTGATAAATTTTGCTAAAGTGGAAATATTCCTGTGTATAGGCCAAATGGAAACTAAAAATCATGCTTTTACTGTCAAAGTTCAAGAAGGAATAATTAATATACTTATTAAGACACCAAAATGTACATTAATAACCTATGTAAAATTTGTTTATAACAAATGCAAAATTCATCTCCAACCCCTGAAAGAAGTAATTTAATTCAGGAATCCATGAAAAGAAAAATAAGAACTAATAACCTGTATATAATCTACGTAAATCTGCTACTGTTCTAGTTCTTTGTAATTCTGTCAGAGTTCATGACAACATAAAAGGAAAGATTTTGCCAGTTTCCTTATCCTGGCATAGGATTTGGTTAGAAATCTTAACAAGTATGTTCTTTCTTTTCTGTCACTGAGGAATCATTAAATAATTACTTCTTTTCAGTACTTTATGGCACTACAAGTTTAAATCATGAGCACATTAATTATTCCCAGGGACTATTCTATAGTTTATGAAAAAATATCCCATCATCATTGTTTTTTTCTTAAAGAAATCAATGGGAGGCTAACTTCAAGAAGTAAGAGAACCTATATCTTGTTGTTCATTTCAACTACTATAATATGCTATAGGTTTTTGCATGTAAATTACATAAATTTCAAATAACTCGATGTTTCTCAGGAAATCTTAGTCAAACTATTAAAATGGTTTTATTAAGTCATAACTTGGAGTGAATGTTTAAAGTTTTCATGTATATGGACAACCAAAGAACCAAAACCACAATCAGAAAAGAAAACATTAATTTCACTCAAAAAATTTCTCAAGGTTTCTTGTGATTTTTCCCTTCTATCCTTCTTCCTTTTTCTCAGTTATAGATCTTCTTTTAGTTACTATATGTTAGTCTTTTCTAGAGTTTTATATAACTGAAGTCATGCAGTGTGTAGTTTTTGTCTGCTTTCTTTTCCACAGCATAAATATTTAAAATTTTATCTTTGCTTTTGTGGGTTAATAATTCATAGGTTTTATTGCTGAAAAATAGTACATTGTGTGAATATATGGCAATTTATTTATCTCTTCACTTGTTAATGACACAGGTTGCTACCAGTGTGGGGCTAGTAAAAAAATAAATAACTAGGGGACATTTGTGTATAATTCTTGGGTAGAAATATACTTTTGTTTCTCTTGAGTCAATATATTGGAGTGTAATGGCTGTGTCATATGGTAGATATATGTTTGAACACTTTATAAAGCTTTTATATTTATTTAGTCTTGTTTTATGACACAGAACATGGTCTTACATAGTAATGTTCAGAATACATTCTAGTAAATGCTGATTCTACTTTCTCCTGGGTACAACCTCAAAAGTGTCAGGTAGGTTAAACTGCTTGGGGAATGCTGTTTATATCTTCTGTATCCTTACAGAATATAAGGACTACTTATTCTATCAATTATTAAAGGAGCAACGTTGAAATAATTTACTGCATAATAGGTATATCCTTTTCTCTTTACAGTTCTATAAGATTTTATTTCATATATTTCATCATGTGTCTAATTTTAGAATTGCTATACCCTTTGGATGAACTGATATCATTTTGAGCTGTACTTTAATATTAATAAAGACATTTTTTGGTTAATGTTAATATGGTCTAGTTATCAATCTTTAATTTTAAGTAAGCTCTGTCTTCATATTTAAAGCAAATTTCTTAGAGGTGGTACATAGGTCTTTTTTTTTTTTCATTCTGACAATCTCTATTAATTGGTGCCACCATGCCATTCATATAATGTGACAATGTAATAGGTCAAAATTTTCTCACTACTGATCCAAAATTCTTCCAAGTACTCTTCCCAGTATCCCATAATTAAGAGGTCCCCACTGTGGCTAGTGAGAATTGAAATTCTGTCAGCTTTGGAGGACGTCCAGGGTTTATTCTCCTAAATCTCTTCAGTCATTCTTCAAGTCTCAGTAGCTTTGTCACATACATGAAAGGATTGATATTCAACTAATGCCTTTGGAGGATGCTCTGAAAATACCGATGATCCCCTTCCTCCATGCTTCCTTCCCTCCTATCCCCCCTCCTCTCTCCCTTTCCCTCTCCTTCCCTCCCTCTCTCGCTCTCTGCCTCTCCCTCTCTCCCTCTCTCCCTCTCTTCCTCTCTTCCTCTCTCTCCCTCTTTCCCTCTTTCTCCCTCCCTCTTCCCCTCTCTCCTCTCTCTCTCCCTCTCTCTCTCTCTTTCTCTTTTTCTTCCCTCTCTCTCTCTCCCTCTCTCTCTCTTTCTCTTTTTCTCCCCTCTCTCTCTTTCTCTCTCTCTCCCTCTCTCTCTCTTTCTCTCTTTCTTCCTTTGCCTTCTTCTTGCTCCCTCTCTCCAACTTTCTTGGCATTCTTGGATTTCCTGTCCCTTCTCCACAATTGAGAATGACTGCCAGTCTCCACCTAGGTTCCCTTTTCTACAGTGAAACTAAAGATCTTTCTTTTCTTGGGGGAAATTTTAGGGCTGTTATTTCTGACTCTCATGAACCACTGTCTTCTGTTGATCAATGTTGATGCTTTATAGCACATAGTCAGATAAACTAATGCTTCCATTTCTCTTCTTTTAGTTCAATAGTTTTCACTACTTGAGGTCTTTTATAGATCCAGAGAAGACTATTGCATTCTATTTTATAGAACACTATTTGTTCTAATATTTTAGAGAATGCCGTTGGTATTTAAATGGGAGTTGTATCAAATTTTATATCATATTGATAGAATTTTGATAGAATCAATTTTGATTATATTAATTCTACCCATCTATGAACATGGAATGTCTCGCTATTTCCTATTCTATTACCATCAGTAGGGCCTTATAGTTTTTATTGCATGTGTCCTTCAAGATAATTCCTAAGCATCTGATTCTTTTTCATGCAATTGTGAGTGGAACTACCTCAATTTTTCTTCTTGAAAATTATTTTTATATAATACAAAAGATTTTAAATGTAATTTGCAAATGAAAACATAAATTAAAAATTCAGGGTATCCTGTCAACACAAATCTTTGAGAGTTTAGAAAATATATCGGTACATGTAAGCACTTTAGAAGATGAATGAGACAAATGTTGAATCATAAGCTATCTGTTGTGGTAAATTTTATATTCCAATAAAGTTTTAAGATGATTTTGGAGTGTAGACACTAGAAAATATGAGGCTGAAGTGTAGGGATTATGTGAGAGTCTGGTATAATATTTCAGGAGTTAAATAGAAATTGTACAAATGGCACAACAGTGAAAATGCTGTAAAGTGGCAAGAGATTGCTAAGATTTTTTTTTTTTTTGAAATTTGGAAAGTGATGAACATTTCAATATAGCATGTGATAGAGATAGAATGATTTAGTGTATTTAGAAAAACACACTGGCATTTGTGTTTTAAAAATTGTGAAAGGTATTCAGAGATATTTTTGATTAGGTTCATCGCATTTACTTTAGATCCCAAGAGACAGGTGAAATTTTAAAGTCAGACATTATGGAAAGGGGCAGACATTTTAGGGACAGAGACTATGCTAGCTTTGCTTACAATTGCTCTAAATTACATAAGAGAAATATGTTTTAGTTTAAAAATTAAATTATGTATTCTGACATTTAAGAAAAACAACAATGTGTCCTTGATTCACCTTAGTTATAAAAGTAAAACCCAGAACATTATTTTCAACCACCTGGAGAAAAACACACCTGTATAAAAAGATGAATATCTTACAAACTGAATTTATTTTTATTATTGTAAATATTATACATTTATGTACTTTAATAATCTTTTAAAGGTTATTTTATACAGTGGGTGCATTTTACATGTTTAACAATCCAACCATAATCTTGTGGTGGTATTATTATAACAGTTTACAGATGAGAAACAGGTTCAAGATGTAAAATAACTGGTTACACAGGTAATAACTAAACTAAAAATAATAATTTAAATCAATCTTTAAATCCTGTTCCATTATTATCAGGTTGCTGATTTAGACAAGGTGGAAGGTAGATCTGAAGAATAAGTATGTTTATAAACAAACTTATTAGATGGTAAGCATTCCCTCTACTGGTTTATAGAATAAATTGGCAAGATAGAGATTCCTATACCAACTTCACAGATGAGACTCCAATGTTTTGGTAACTTGCTGATAAACACACATTGTAACAGTGACTACAAATGACTAATCATAAATTTGAGCAAAGCATGCCTACTATTTCCCCTGTGGAGTTCATAGGCTAATTCAAGATACATAGATTCTTTGATGTATACTTTGTGATATATACTACTAGAGAAAAAAAAAGAATATATTTAGATTTGTAACTCAAGGGGGTTCTATCCAAGATAAAACTAAGATATAAAATATGTGTAAGATTAGCAAGAGTGAGGCAAATAAAAAGTCTTTTAGGTAAAAGAAAAATCGGGCAGAAGAAACTTGGTCCTTGAGGAACTGTAATAATGTCAATGCAGTCAGTATACAGGAATGAGGGATGAGCAATATAGTGTGATGTTGGAATTTGTGATCATTATCTTTGATGATAAAATTAAAGGTAATTGCAGTTATTCTACATTAAAACAGACAACGAGAAAAGGTTGGTTTAGATTTTCAAAGATTATTCTGGGTGTTCGATAGGTAAGACAGGTTAAAAATGGAGTAGTATAAATGAAAAAGATGGATTAGACTAATTGAATAGAGATAGGCATTTAGAGAAGGGGTGTAATTTAAAAGGAAATTTGTATCTATAATCTGAGTTTCATTTTGGATGATAGGACATAAGAACAAAATTATGTTTAAGGTGATTTCTAATTTTCTGTCTAGCAACTGGATGTAGAGAGAAGGGAGGATCATATACTATGAAAATAATCCAATAGAAGAACAGATTGAAATGCAGAGGGAGGTCCTGAGAAGAAATACAGACATGGGATTTTTAAGCACAATTAAAGTACTCTACTCCATGGTGATAAAGAAACTCAGTCTAAGAAGAATAAGAAATAAAACCCAAGGAGTTAAGAAGAAAGAGTAAGGATAGGAGACTGAGCAGGAGAAGCTGGGAGACATGGGAAGAAAATCAGATGGTGTCACGAGCCAAGTAAAGAGAGTTTCATGGATGCAACTTAGTTGCATTGAGTGTTTTTGAGAGAACTGGTCAGATCAAAAGCAAAGAGTCTTCACATGCTCAATTTTCAGGTCTATTGTACTTTAAAAATACAATCTCAGCTGATGGATACAGAATAGGTAATACTTCTAAGAAACAGAAAATTACAGATCCTATTTATGTAATATTGGGGAAGATACAAAAAAGGGAGGATGATTCATGCTCTGGAAAAATAATAAGAAAAAGAACGATAAAAGATTTTGAGAACATGAAACTATACAGAGACCTTGCAGCAGAAGGAACTTTTCTGTTCTAATAGGGCAGGAATAATAAAGTGATGGTCATGATATCTAACACAAATTGTTTTTTCTGCATGCTAGACTCATATATGCAGTGTGTTGCTAATTATATATGGATGTATTATGTTACATTAATATATAGCAATATATTAATCTTCCTAATACTATGGTAAGGTTGTTATTGCTAACACTATTTTATAGTTGGTGTCACAAAATGTCTAAGCAACTTTCCAGATCTTACAGTTTGTAAGCAATAAAAAGGGATTTGACCCAGTCTAAGTTCAGAATCACAAACTTGCTGTTAGAAAGGTGAGAACCTTCCTCTTTGATTATATCTTCCCTCACAGTACATGTTGCATAAGGCAGTGCCATCAATTGAAGGGTACAAGAGTGAAGATAAGTAGACATTTAATATTGTATAAAATAGGAGTTAGAGACTCTGGGAAACTAAACTCACAGAAGCATAGTAGAATTTTCTTAGGGCATTAAGTACTCATCTGAGTGGCATGAGAACAAATTTATAGTTGCACCAGTCTGCTTAGTTTTATGATTGAATCCTTTCTATAATATGCTTTATGAATCCACGTAAAAAGAGAGTAGGTTCATTAAGGACTAGTATGTTTTTGTTTTTATCTTGTTTTGCCAAAGAACTTGAAAATAAATACTCTCTGGAATATTACATCCAGAAGATAAGTATTTATCTACATAAATTTTATTTGCCCCCATTGTTTTGGCCTTAAAAATTATAGAATCACTATGAATAAGCAAAAATTAATAATGTTACCTCAAATTGTGAGTTTGTAAGGTTAAATCTGGAAGAAAATATTTATTTTTATTTTAATTAATTTATTTTACAGTGTTGCACTCTCCGTATTTCTCCTACCACCATATCATCCATGACCAATCACCATTTTCCTTCTTGTTCTCCCCTCCCCTGATTCAACCTCCTCCTTCTCTCTGCTTTGATATATCATTCATTTCTATAGCCAACTTGTTAGCTTTTGATATTTCTTGTGCTTTTGTTTAATTTATCTAAATTCCTCATATAAATGAGACCATCGTGATATTTCTGAAAAAGAATATTTTAAAGGCGGGAACCAAAATATGCTACACAGTCAGTTGCATGTAACGTAGTAATCTGTCTAGAATATAGAAGTACTAAAGAGCCTTTTAATTTATAACTGGATGTTCTGAATATATCTATATTTAGAGAAGCTCCTAGGATTGTTAATGATATTAGGTCAATTGTTAAGATTTCCTGTATTTTCTTAAAACACTTTTCACTTTCAGTATTTTCCCTTTAATCTTTGTTTTCTTCAAACTATTTCCTATATCTTGTTCATCCTTGTTAATGGACACTAGTAAAGTTACAATTTCATGGAAATTAATGTTGATTAAAATAGATTTTCTATCATTTCTATAGGAAAGACATGATACATAATTGCTCATAAAATTTAAGCAGTGATGGCATGTAAATTGATTCCTTTAAGAGAAATATGCTGTTTTAAGGTCACTATATCATGCATGCATCATTCATTACCCATGGTGACACTATATTGCCTATTCATAGTTATCTCAAAGACAGAAACAAATAAAGAGCTAGACCTAAGCTGCTGAAAAATGTGATGTATTAGCATTTTTACATATTCTTGCAAGTAAAGTTTTACTAAATGGATCCACATGGGAATGGTCTTAAATAGAGGACTTTCTCTACAAATCTTTCATTATATGATCAAGGATTATGAATTTCATAGTCATAGACAATGTTAAACTTATTTTATTCCAATTTCAGACACACATTTGTCTGAGTTTTATGCAAAATCAGCTACCATATATTACATGCAATGCTGGTTCTTGTCTATATTTTAATTATAAAGTAGAATCAGAAATCAATATGTAAATTTTGGAAATAGCCAACCTAGGATTTACTCACATATCAAAATACATTGTGGTGGAAAACATTATCTTTAGCTGAAATTTATGTGTCTATCAAAAGCAATATAATTGGTAAACTCTAAAATATATTGACAATTTATGTTCTATAAAAATTTAAATCTTTTTCTTGTTACGATTTTGACAAAGACTGTCAGATTGAGGACTGGGGTCTAGTCATTTCTGGGAAGGATAAAAATCAAGGAATCTACATCTGAAATCCAGCACATGCCTGAAGGGATAGTGTGAGGGCCTAGAATGGACTCTGCCAGGATGATTGCACAGCAAATAAAACACCAAAAACCAACAAATAAAGTGTCAGAAAGTCAAAGTACTATGCAATAGCTCTCACAGGGGGTAAAGGTCAGTATTCAGTAATTCATTTACTCAATAAACATATGGTACATGAGCCGCACAACCTTTTAAATGCTTGAGGTACAACAAAATCCATGACCATGTGAACTTTAACTCTAGTTAAAGGAAAAGATTAAAACAATAATAAGCATGAGTAAGTATTGGAAAGTGATAAATGTCACAGGAAAAGCAGAACAAAAGAAAAAACAAAACAGGTTTAAAGCAAGAGGGATCATCGTTGGAGAGTGTAGAACTGGGTAGAGTTTTCAGTTGTGTCAACAGTAAGGTTTAATTGAAATGACATTGTCTCCTTCAAGCAAAATCTTGGAGGTGAGAAAATTAGCTGTGCTGATATTTGGAAAAATAGAAGGTTCTCAGAGCAAAGACTCTAGAGTTGGACAATCTTTCTCATAAGAAAGGGCCAGTGTATCTGGAATAAGGTAAGTCAGGAAGATGGTACTTGTACAAAGAGTCACATTCTTGTGGTGGAATGTCCTTCTGTGACTGTCTTCTTCTGTGACTTTGTTTTTCACCATCATGTTCATGTTCTTTTCTGTGTTTTTCGTTTATTTAGGTTAATTACAATGGAAAAAGTTGGCCTGGCTGGTCCAGATAGTAAAGGGATAGCATGAAAGTCTTTATAAGCAAATAAATCTAAAACAAGAAGAAAAAAGCAAAAGCCTGATTTGGTAGGATGGGTAGATAACAGGTAAATGGGTAAATGGCTCTATGTGTCTATGATGGTGTGTAAAGAGAAAGAAGGGGTTTGAGAGAATTTGGATTAAATCCTTCTTCTATTGCCAATAACTGTTTGACCTAAAAACAAACAAACAAACAAACAAAAAAAACAAAAACAAAACAAATGGGCGGCATGAAAAAACTCTTCCTTAGAATTGGTGTGAGAATCAGATAATATATGTAAACAGGTTGATACAGAGGCTGGCATAAAGTATTTATAACAAGTACTCTTTATGTTTGGTCACCTAACACTAGTGTCAGTGATTTTACCTAAGAGGTAGTCATCTTCTGCAAATAACTTTGGGATATAAGGAAAAGAACAATAATCCTGACACTATCTCAACAAATTTTAAAATACATGGAATAAAGTGGACTTATATTATGTATTTTATTCTTTTCCCCATACTATGTACACGCAGACCTATTTTATGGAGTGATTTCCTCCCACATCCATTGAATAAAATCTAGGGACAATTCAGGCTGTATTCTGGTTACTCTTAGCATATACCTGTGTCAGGTAGGTTAATTACAATGGAAAAAGTTGGCCTGGCTGGTTTGTCATTATATTTGATCTATGGTACCCCTCCCCCACAATTTGGCTGTCTCTGAGAAATGCACAAGTGAGAGTGGTGGGGAAGAATACTTATTTTCTTTAGCTGGCATTAGTGTTCTCTGGGTGTGACATGAGTTAAAAACTGTCATATAATATACGGCGGAGTCATGCCCCCAAAGCCAAAGGCCTGAAGCATGACTGAAGGAGCAACAAAATGTGGCACAAACTGCAGAGATGAGACCCACCAAGACCAAAGGTGCTCCAAAAGCAATACAGGAATGATAAACAGCACGTTCTACCAAGTCCCGGGAAATTGCACCCTCACCAAGGATGAGGAAATGTATCAAGAAAAAAAAAAAAAAAAGACTAAAGCGCTAAACATGGACAAACAACAAAAAGAAAGGAGGCAAAGTGACCAGGGGAGATGTGGTGTGTGGGGGTATTCCCATGGGGATTAGCAGTTAGACAATCATATATTGTAAAATATATAAAATAAAAATTAAAAAAAAAACCTGACATATTTTCTTGATGTGGTTATTTTTGGGGTTTCCCAGAGGCTTTACAACTCTGAGAATTTCCCTTTTGTGGAGCTTTCAAAGTAATTGAAGTACAGTGAATTGCTTTATCTATTTCAGTAAGTCATTTGTATGTTCTGCTCAACTCTCAGTACCCAGCAAGTAGTACTGTTAATTCATCTTTTCTGTCAGGCTTACCTCAAACCTCCCTATAATCCACCTGAGCAAGGACTAAACAAACCAGAACTTGCCTTGCTTGCCAGAGATCCACTTGTTTTAGATTAAGTAACCATGCATTTTTCACTCCAACAAACTGGGAATGCATGTCAACTTCATTATCTTATTTAATTCTGTTGAGTTGCTTAACAATAATTTACTTAGCTCTCTTAACTCATCTTATTTAATTTGCAATATCTTGCTTAACTCTCCCAGGCCCTGTATCAACCTGCTTACATACACTATCTGATTCTCACACTAATTTGGGGTAAGATTTGTCACAGCACCCATTTTTCTCATTTTCAATATGTTACTTATGCTTTACTGCTTAAAGGCACTTATAATCCCTAAGCTTTAGATTTTTTACATTCTGTCCAACATAAATGAGTGTATTACTCAAAATCCTGGAGCTACATGGTCTCTTCACTCTTCAAATGAATTTCAAATGTCACCGCTATCTTCTAATGAAGGTAGGATGGAATTACAACCCAAAGGTAGCTCCCACTGGACTATTATTTGTTCTTATATTTTAAATCCCAAGTGAGAGAGGAACAAAGGTTCAAACATTAGTGCTATTCCATTTCCTTTTTAATCCTATGTGAATTGTCTTATTTATTGTGGAGCAAGGAGAACTGAACTTGGAGACTGAACCAAACTGAGAATCAAATTGTTCAACTTCACATCTTGTTATACTCTCTTTTCAAGAAACAGATGTTGGTTTAGAATAAGAAGTCTTTGTTTTATCTCTCTGGCTACTCATACCACAGACATAAACAAGTGTCAAATGAAAGAACAAATCCTAGTCCCTGGAGAGACTGGGAAACTGTTAAGACAGCAAATAGATGCAAGTCCAAGTCCATTGTTCTGTCAGATTCTGAGCATTTGCTTCAAATACTAAAACCACATCCAGTCTTCCTTGTGGTATAATTTATGCTTTTAAGAATAATTTACCTATATTTAGTATGCCAGGTGAGATAATCATTTACTTAAGTCACTGATATTTTATATAATTCCTTGTTTAGGAATAAGTCTTTTTACAACTTTCAGTATTATTTGATTAAAATGAATATTTTCTCAAAATTATTATTACCAAGATAAACAAATGTTCCTCTATCAAAGAGAAATTCCCCATATTTCTTTTTTAAAATACAGTCTTGAGTCCAAATATAACAATGTATGGATCAAACTGGAAAACATTTTTTGGAGTGTGGAAATTAAACATATAACTTTAAAATGATGACTGATTTCTCGTGTGTAGCAAAAGAATTTTATAAAAAGGCAATTATGCGCACGGGAAAAAAAAGACAATTATGACTGATAATCATAAAAGAGCTGCACCACTAAGGGAGAGAAGTTGCCTTTCAAGATGATTCCTTGGTTGAACATATAATAATTTTGAAATTTCTTATAAGATTAATATGATTATCTCCTCATGTAAAACATTAAGTGTTAAACAAAGGTACTTGAGTGTTATTTGCTTCCAAGATCAGATGAGATGGGATGTGTTCAGGATGGTATGGCTGCTTAAATGTTATCTGCACTGATGAAGAATTTACATGTAAAATAGTCATTTTCAATTGGTGCAATTTTTTTAAGGAGTACCTCATAATTTAATTCTTGCAAACTCATGTTCTCTATTTCTAGTCCTCATTTATTTACAGTACTTAAAGTACGTATTTATTTACAGTATTCATTATTAGGTGAAATGCAGAAATATTCACTACTAACTGTTCCTGGAATCGTAAATGTATACCTTAGTCAATTAAACCTAGTAGTATATTTTATGAACTTAAAATTCAGAAGATAATATCTAATAAATGTTCAATATCTCTACTCTTTTAAAGTGTGAAACTAATAGGCTTTTAGATAAAATTACCAATGTTTTCCCTCAAAATGAACAGCACCTTAGCATTTTTAGATAATGATCTAATGCAGTGTTGCTTAAAAACACTCACTATTGTTAGTAGTGAATGTCATTCCTATAAATCATAGTATTTATGAAAAGTAGACTAAAGGAAAAAACAGGTGAAGTTTTCAAATATTTCCAATGGCAAAGCACACACGTAATTACACAAGAAATGATATAGTCTCAGCAACAAATATAGATACCGTACCTATCCCTACTATAAAGCAGCTATATTTCAGTTTTATCAGACTGAATTTAATTAGTTTGCCCTGTACTCTACATGCTAGAAATTAAATGAATTTTCTTTTGTGAATATATATTCTATATAATTCTAACATTTGAAATGTTTTACAAAAGTCATATGATGTATATTTTTTCTTAAAATAAACATTTGACTAAATTGCTTTCAAATTAGTTGCAATTGGAAGGAAAAACTATACAAGATGATTTAATAAAATAAGACAAAATAGCTTTTTAAGGAAACTAATGTTTTCTTATTGTGAATAAAAGAAAGGGTTTCAGAATTTTTCTTTCCTGGAACATTAAAAGAGACTAAAGAAGTTAATTTAAGAAGTTTACTTAAAACCTGAATATCTAAAATCTATAATTTAGTTTATTAGACAGCTGCAGTTTACTCACCAAGAACATTTTTATCCCAGATTACCTAAATCAATCTTGCTATTTTTTGGTCTTGTGCTAATAATTAGTTCACAAATGGGTGTACACAAACTTCATGAATTGAAAGTGAAGACAAATCAACGAAGGGAATCTAAGAAAGTTTTCTTTCTTAACTGGAGGTAATTAGATTAAAGGGTTCATTCATTTTCTCTAGAATAAAAGGCCAGAGGAGCTTTTGTATCCACAGTGCCACCTACCTGCCACTGCCAGGATCACAAAGTAGGTCAAAGGAAGTGGAAGCATTACTGACAGCACATCTACCAACTGTGGAGTATTTACCCCTTTTGGAAAATAATAACTATATATATTATAATAACAGCTATATATACTATATATATTTAATGATAGGTGATAAAAGAGCAGTTGATAGATTTGAATGCATTTTAGAAGAGGAAAAACTAGATGACCTAGGTCAATGTAGACATTATACCTTTAAATATATTAGATATGTCAAAAGAAAGTCTAAAATTCCTGTAGAATCCCTGGAGAAACCTGATAGACTTAACACCTGCAAAGAAGAAATAATCTCTGAGTTGGAAAAAGAAAAACTCTGAGTATGTATAGTAATGTTTATTGCAGGATTGTTTAGAATAGTTAAAATATGGAAACAACTTAAATGCCCACTGATGTATGATTGGGTAGAAAAGATGCCGCATACCTTTGCACAATGGAAATCTTCAGTTATAAAATAAAATGCAAGTTTGGTGTTAGCTACAAAATGTAATCTAGGTGTCTTGTCTTGCTAGTCATTGTCCTCTTGCTTTATAATACCCTTTTTCTAATTACTTTTATATATGACTTTCTGTTGATAAATTCTTTTAATTTTTGCTTTTAAGTGAAACTCTTTATTCTTCCATCTATCTTGATTGTTAATCTTGCTGTTAGAGAATGCTGGGTCTTTCTTGAAGTGTTTTGAATGTCTCTTTCCATTCCTTTCATGATTGTAATGTTTCTGTTCAAAACCTGCTGATGGGCTGATGGGTATTCCCTTATATGTTATTTCACTATACATAAATTGCAGTATTTTAAATTTTCTGGTTTTATTGTTGGTTCCTGAAAGATTAATTATGATGTGTCTTATTTTCTGTCTATCTGGCATTTATTTGTTTGGAACTATTTGAGCCTCTTTGGATAACAACTTCTAGTTCATTTCCCAGAATAAGATGGTTGTCAGTGATTATTTTCTTTAAATAGGTTTTCTAAGACTTCCTCTTTTTATTCCCCTTCTGGAATTTCCATGATACAGATTTTATTTCTCTGTGAATTGTCCCAGAAGTTCCTATACTTTTTAAAAATATATTTTGAAAGTTTTTCTTTAGCTCATTCTATTCTTGTGCTCTCCAATACTGTGTTTTCAAGTTCATTAACTCCTGTGTTTCTGTTTGTTTGTTATTAAGGCCTGGTATGTATTTTTTTTTTAAATAAATACTAGTGTTTTTTTTAACTCCATGACTTCTGAACGTAGTTGCCTCATATTTTCATTATCTTTATTGTTCTATATTCTCCATTGTTTTATTACAGTTCCTTAGCATTGCTAATTCCCTTGTCATGAATTCCCCTTGTATTATGTTCTGCAACTCCACTGAGAAGGCCCTTTTCAGGGTTTTTTGTTGTTGCTGTTTTGACATTTATAAAAGAGGACAGGATTTAATAGACATTGACTGGTCACTTTCAATAGTCAAATATTTGAAATTCATGGTATAAAGAATTTCTTTGAAGTGGGTGGAGAATGTTTCAGATATCTCAGCCTGGGGTAGGATGCGATAGGTCCATTGGATGTCAGCCTGAGTTGGGAGTTTCATATATCTCAGCCTGGTCTTCAATAGTACACTCATCTTTAAGGAAGCTCAGGTTCTCTGATCTAATTCAGATTACAGCTGTTCTGCATTATTAAATTCAGGGCAATAGTCCTTACTCTATATTTGTAGTTCTCGCACAAAGCAGCATTCATTCGTGGTGGCTGTCATAACCCACTTCTCCAGTGCAACACTGGTCTTAGGGGATTCAGTATTAGTGTGTAAACCAAGTCAGTTATTTGTAAGTGGCTCTGCACAGCAGTCTGATATTCCCTCTTCTGGGATGTACTACTTCTTTCCTTATATAACATGGCTGGATTTTATCCACTTAGTTGAAGACATTTAAAAACATTTTTTTCTGCCTCCAGACTGTCTTTAAACTTAAGATGCAGTGTCAAATCTTGGTAGAATTTATGCTATCTGCTCTCTGAATTCCAGATGTGCTAGCTCTCCGATGCCCACACTATTGTTTTTGTTGTCTGGAGAACCCTAATATACCCACTATACACAACTAGAGACATTTTGGAAAGGCACAGAAACAGGGTAAACAAGGCAAGGAACTGAAATGGGGAAGATGGTCAAGGTAAACATCCAAAAGAAATCACAAGGATAAGAAGATAAACTATGTCAGAGAAGAAAAGAAAATGAGTACTTAGATGCATAAGATTCAATATCTAAGAGTAAGTGAAAAATAGAAAAAACATAAAGGACAAAATTATCAAAGAAATGTATGCAGGACAATAATCTTATTACTGAAAGAACATTTTCAAGGTCTAAGAAAAATTAATAAAAAAAAGACTTCCAAAAAGTTAAATCACTAACACAAACACCAGGATAAAGTCATCACTAATTGGTTTCATAGTGAAAGATCAAGTAAACAAAAACTGGGATTCAGAATACCATCACACTTTAAATCAAGGTTACCTATATATGTAAATGCCTTCAAACTTCTGAGAAAAACATACACATATACTACTGTAACATTTTTTGAATCTAGAAATCTATAGACAGGCTAAAATCCAATCATGTATAAGGCTGAACTAAAAGTACTTACACATTCAAGATTAACATCAACACTAATAATCTAAGCATCTTTCTTAAGAAGTAGCTTAAAAGATCAAGATGACCATTCATGGGTGACATGGTGGTAGGAGAACCTCTGGGTAAACAAGGATATGAACTGTATATAAATATGTGTGTAATCAATAAAAAAATTTAAAAATTTAGCTAAAGGATGTTATTCATATTGAAAAATCCTAAAGTGTTCTAAAAAGGAATCAAGATGGGGGAGTCAGGAAAAGTCAATCCCCAGGAAGTATCTAGCCACAAGACGAGGGAGCAGCCTTTGCAGATCAGACTAGAAGTTGCCTGAGGAAAGGAGGAAGAGAGGTTTACAGGAAGCAATCACCAAGAACAGATTTCGTAATGTGTTTGAATATTCAGAGAAAATATTGATAATATTGACAATAACAGCACCAGAAAACAATTATAATGATCACATTGAAAACCATTGGACGAAAAAATTAGCTATAGAAGAAAAAATGTTAAACGAGAAGGAAGATACAAGGAGTATATTATACATTGTAGTAATAATATAAATTCTGGTTAATTATTATAACCTAAAGAAAAAACTCAAATTATCGAATCATATAAGATTTTGTGAGAATGAGAAAAGCAAAGTTAGACGATTTATGGAAGATACCTTCTTAACCACCATATGGAGAAAGCAATAGATAATGAGAAAAGATTTAAGAAATAGGTAAATATTTTATCCAGATAAATGTTAAGTATCAGAATAAAGAGCTAGAATGCTTGATAGTGGTAATAATACTGGTAAATAGGAAGGAATATTTCAGATAATAGTTTTTAATATCACTACTTTATTACTATTTATATTATAAATATGTTAATAATCCTTGATATCTAAACTTGGGTTAATATAATATTTTCATTTCAAACTAATTTTAAGGAAGAATGATATGTATCTCATGGATATTTAACCAGAAGAATTACTTCAATTATTTTTTATAAAGGATTACAATAATTTTAATAGTGACTCTTTACAAGGAATTTTTTTCTTAGAATTTAAATGTGTGCAAAATTGTGACTAAAGACAGTTTTCAGTTTTGTTAAGCTAGGTTCGGGTTTTAAAAAAAACCACTTTTACACTACATAGAATATGATATCTAACTGAATTTAAGGCAAACTATTCTGGACTTTATAAATTGAATTTTCATTCCTTTGTATATTCTTTGGACAGAAACTTGAGGAAGTGACAGAATATTTGAAAGACTGTCATATAAACAATAGCTAAGAAGTGAATGTGTGTATGTGTGTATACATGTATGTGTGTATATGTATGTATGCATGCATGCATGCATGTAAATCATTCCAGTAACCTTTCTCTGCTCTTTAATAATGAGAATCCAAATTAGTCTATTTCCCAGAGGAGGAGAAGATGCTCTCATCTTCAGCCTGCCTTGAAACTATACATAGTTAAATAATTAAATGTTAACTAGTGAAATATAAGCAGAAGTGTTTGTAACTTCTGTGAGCTCTCAGAACATCTTTGTCCCTTCTCTATCCTGCTGCCTGGAACAGAAAGACACATGACTGCAGTTTATGCATCTTTCTTCCAGCAAGCAAATGAAGGTCACTTCAGAGAGGAAATGCAGAGAAGTAGAAATATATACCATGTCACTATTAATGTAACTGTTAGGGTCTTATTTCAGTGAGAGAATACAATGTTTGTTTAAGTCACTTTTTTTCTGTTTTACATGATATATGTTAGATAGGTTTTTCATTTTTCCCTCTAATGAGACTTAGAATTCTTTAATATAGAATGAAAAGAAATAGCAGAATAGAATATTGAGTACAAAGTATTTGTCTTGCATTTTTTTCTAAATACACTATGATTAAACATCTGATAACATACACTATTAACAAAAGTTAGTTTTGAATATCAGTTACTAGCATGAATTATGATGCAGGGGAACTGTAGCAGGGTGAAATAATGGGGATGTTAGGGATCAAAACAGTGGGGGGATGAACACATGAGAATGAGAATATGGTGAGTGTTCAAGAGTGATGTGGAAGCAGAACTACCAGGACTGCTTGATGTTAGAAAAAAATTAATTACAAAAATAAAAATTATAAAAGGGATATTAAAGAAACAAATTGAATGAAATATTAGTTACATTTACTTAAAGCATTACTGCTTGAGGTTATTATTACTTAAAAATAAGAAAATGAAGCTAGCTATATGCAGAAACAGATTTAACTAAATCCAGCACAATCAGTTAATAGGATTATTGAAAATGTTGCTACTGTTGTCCACTTCTATTGGTAATGCACAGTGAGAAATTTAAGATGACTGAAATAATAGGAAGCATAGAAGGAACTTGTAGTTTATTACAATTGCATCTTAAAGGACGTAACCATTATACTTTATATTAAAGTTCTGTTTTTGTTCATATCCATGGTATATCTTGAGTGAGCTATACTGAAAGAGAATTAGTGGTTTAATAAAGAACTTTGACTGGATGGATGCTTGACTTAAGATCTCTTAAAAACAGCTTTGCTGAAATTCAACTTATAGAAACTATGAAGTGCATGCCTTTTAGAAAAAAAATGTTGAAATAATATTGCATTACAACATATAATCACTTTGCAGTTAACCCCTTTTATCTAGTTTACATAAATCATATCCCCTTTCCTTTCTGACAACTTGTTATTTGACCTCATAAAAGCTATTTCATTCATTTATATAGTTCATTCATGTGCTTCTTTGAACAGGTGCATTAATTCATACAGTATTTATCTTTTACCTGGCATTAAATAAGTATAGTGCCTTCTAGTGCCATTGTGTTATTGTAAATGGCAGGATTTGAGTGCAGTGTAGTTGAGTAGTAGTATTTCATTGTATATATGTGTATATATACACATACACACACACACACACACACACACACACACACACACATATATATATATATATATATATATATATATATATATTTATATATATATATATATATATATACCCAAGCTTCTTGATCTCCATTTTATTTCTGTACTTGTAATTTCCTTTGACTGGTTGTTAATTATGTTTTTTTTTTCTTTTCCAACTTCCTTTAGGAGTAAGTTTAAATTTTTTTTATTTGCAATTTTTCTTGTTTCTTGAGGTAGGCCTGTATTGCTATCTTTCCTCTTAGTGTTGTTTGCTACATCCCTTAGGTTCTGATAAGTCATTTTAAATTGTATCCAGGTATTTGTATTTCCTCTTTGATTCAACGATTGTTCAGCAGTGTGTTGCTTATTTATTTTCCACAAATTTGCGTTGTTGCCTCTTTTTTGGTAGTTTTCCAGTTTCATACCATTTTGCTCTTGATGAGATCATTTAAAATATATGCTTTGAAAAGGTACAATTCACTATGCATTTTTCCAGGCATGTTTAATTTCATCTGGTTGATCTAATTGGTTAATTGTTGCTTCATTCCCAAATAAAAGTGAACTTCCCATTTTTTCTAATACTATAAATATTGGTGTATTAAATTTGTGTGTTATTTTAAATTCCTTCATTCATTCTTCCCATTTTTCATTTCACCATTTTATCAGATATCATCCTGCATGCTACTTGAATATTTAGATTTTGAGAATTCTGTCATATTTTTTAATGTATCTCTTCAAAACAGCTCTTGGTATTTTCTTTAATCAGTATATTTGAAGTGAATTATGGAAATTTTACCTCCTTTTTATGTCCCTATCATACCATATGTAGAACTACAATAAAGCTATAATTTTTACACAACTGCCAAACATAATTTAGAAAACTCAACGGAAGGAAAGTCTATTTACCTATGTCATTCCTTGCTATGTTCTTTTCCTTTCTAATCTTTCCAGATTTCTTTTTCTATTTTGTTTCTGTTTAAATAGACAACTTCTGACCATTCAGTTCAAGGAGGGCTATTGGTGGCAAATCCTATTAGTTTTACTTCATCTCAAAGCATATTGATTCTTTTTCTTGATCCCCAAAGTTTTTTTCCTTTTTCACTGGTATAGTTTTCTGAATTAAAAATTCTTTCCTTTTAGAACTTTAAAACCATAGAGCTACCTTTTGTGGCCTTTGTGGTTTCTAATAAATATTTAGTTACCATTCTAAGTTTTTCTCCATATAGGTCAGATATCATTTTTGCTGAGTAATTAAAAAAAATGTATGTCTTTAGTTTTTATAAGTTTTATTAAGATGTATCTGAGTATGGAGTTTTTTAAGTTCATCCTGTTGGGGATTTCTCAGCTTCTTGAATTTGTAAGATTCTGTTTGCTCCCAAATTTGGAAATGTTTTAGCCACTACTCTTTTGAGTACTTTTTCATCCATAGTCTCTTTCTCTCCTATTTCCTGAACTTCAGGGACAAGAATGCTGATCTGTTGTTATAGTCTCACATGTGTCAGACTCTTGGTTTATTTTTCTGTCTTTCAGACTACATCATTTTGTTTTTATTTCCAAATCCTAATTTTCACATTTCTCTTCCACTTTGCAAATGAACTCACCAAATAGGTTTTTTTAGTATACATTTTTTTAAAAAGTATGTTTTTTTATAAAAGAAAAAGTCAATTGTTTTTCCCCTTTGTTTGTGCCTTGTCTTTCTTTACTGAATTTCTATTTTCTTTTGACTTTCTAATTTTTCATTTGTTTCAAGTATGTATGCAATTTTTTAAGTATTAATATCATATCTGCTTTAAAATTCCTGTCACTTAATTCTAATGTCCCTCCCCCCTTTTTAAAAATTAGGTAACATTGGTTAACAACACTGTATATATATCGTAACACCCTTTCAAATGTGTTGCCAAAACATGTTCACCACCAATAATCCTCTACCACAGTTATTTGAACCCTCCACGAAGGACAGTGGTCTTTCCACTCTTCACCCCCTCTTCAGTGGAATCTCAAGTGTTTGATCAATTCATTTCTTTATATTCTACATATGATTGAAACCACCTGGTCTTTTATCTGACCTATTTTGTTTAGCATAATCCCTTCTAGTTGTACTCATGTTGCCAAAAATGGCAACACTGCATCCTTTTCATAGTTGAATAGTGTTCCATTGTGTGCACAGACCACTCTTCTTAATTCATCTGTCATTGACCACTTAGGTTATTTCCTTATCTTGACAATATTAAAAAAAAAAAAAGCTCATCAAAGAACATAGGAGTTCATATAATTTTTTGAATTGGCCTTTTTAAAATTATTTTTTGATTGCACATATATATATATATACATACATATATATTACATCGTTTATCCTGATATTCTCCCATCACCTTGTCACCCATGCACCTTCTTTATCTCTTGTGCCCTCCCCCTTCCTTGTGAATTGACGTTTTTATATTCTTCCTTCATATACCAAGGAATGGAATTGATGTGACAAGTGGCAAATATATATTTGATATTTTGAGGAACTCCCACACTGTGATCATAGAATTATAAATTTCCTTCTTAGTACTTACTTGATGAATAATATAGTTCTGATAATTAGTGTCTTCATTTTCATTCATTTCCAGATATCCTTTTATTTTACCTTTGATTTTCTCATTCACCTAGTAGTTGTTCAGTTGTATATCTTTCCTTAAGTTTGTGGTTTCCCTTATCATCAATTCCTAGATTTATGCAATTATTATTCTGAAAGATGCTGAATCATCGTAATAAACATATTGAGATTTTTTTTGACTAAGCATATATTCTTCGTTTAGTCATGAGACTGTTGTAAGCACTTATAAAATATATACTCTGTTCTTTTGGAGTTAAATTTTCTGTAAGTAATTTTAAAAATATTTTATATAATGTGTCATGTAAGGGCATAATTTCCTTAGCAGTTTTCAGTCTGGAAAATCTGTTCATAAGTGTGGTGTTAAAGTGCCCCACTAATAATATGCTGCTGTCAAATGTGTTTCATTAAAGTATGTTAATATTTGCTTTATATATTTTTGTGCTTGTATGTTGTGGGCATATATATATATTCATATATTCATAATTGTTACATCTTCCTTTTATATTGATGTCTTTATCATTATTTAAGTCCATCTTTATTTCTTGGTTTCTCTTGGCTAGAAGTCCACTTTATCTCATAAATATAACAATTCCTGTCTTGTTAAATTTCCTATGAACTTGAAGTACAAGTTCTTAAATCTACCTTTTTTTTCTCTTGATTTTGTATCTTAAATGAACCTCTTGTAAGTTACATATAGTTGAGCTTTGTTTTTAATCCATTTGACCACTCTGCCTTTTAATTGATAAGTTCAGTCTATTTACATCAAGAAAGATCATTGATGGATAAAGGATTTAATACAACCATTTTGTCTTGATATTCTAGATCTGGCTATCAATTTATTGCCTTTTTCTTTTTTTTTTTTTCTTTTTCTTTTTCTTTTTTTTGGTGAACTTTACTTCAGTTTGTATAGGACAGTTCCTTGCAACATTTCTTTTAATAAGGTCTGGTGTTGCAAACTCCTTCAGCATTTGTCTGGGAAGATCTTTATCTCTCTCTCATATTAGTGAGAATCTCCTGAGGATGAGATATTCTTGGTTAGATACTTTATGGAATATTTTCAATATATCACTCCATTCCTTGCTGGCCTTTATAGTTCCTGGTGAAAGTCTGATAAAATCTGACTGTGGTACTTTTATGTTACTCCCCCTCCTCCACTACCCCCCACACTCCCTTTAATATTCTTTCTTTGTTTTGGACACTACATAGTTTTACTCTATGTGTTTTGATGTAGTCTCATTGCATTTAGACAACCAGATATTTAGTTTCATGAATGTGTGTATTCAGTTCTTTTCCTAGGGTTGGGAAGTTTTCTTCTATTATTTCTTTGAATAAGCTTCATTTGCTTCTTTCATTTCTCCCCTTCTGGGACCCCATTCTTGCACTGTTTCCTAATGACATTAGAGCTTTCTCATAGGGTTTCTTCTTAATTTTACCTTATTCTTTTTTCTTTCACCTGAATTTTTTATTTCCATCTTTGATACCACTGATTCAATCCTCCATTTGGTTTATACTGTTTCTATGGTATTATCTAGAGTTCTTGATCTCATTTCTTGAGATTTTTATATTCAGAATTTCTGTACACTTACTTAAAGTTTCAATTTCTGGTATCTATCCATTAACTTCATTTCTGAGTTCATTATTTGTGTGTGTGTTGTTACTTTTTTGATTAACTTCCTAAGATTTATCACTTTGACATGCCCTTTTGAATTTTTCTCATATTTTTTAATGTCTTTACTAAGTCGACTTTGTCTGATGGGAAATATCATCTTTCATGTTTTTGTGGTTGGATTTTGAAGCATTGTTCTTATTTGATGTTATAGTCATTTCAATTCTCAAAGTGTCATGAGTTTCTTTTCTTTCTTTCCTTCTTTTTTTTTTTTGGTGTGCAAATATTTTGAATTATCCTTTAAAAAATTCTGTATCAGTTACTTAGAAAGTTGAAGTAATTTCACTTTTTCAGCAAGTGCCATCGAGAATTTATTTTTCTTATATTATTGTTGTCAATACATAAAAACTTAACATAGTTTTGATATCATTTCATCCCCTATCATTATGACAATACGTTTTTTGTATTCCTTTTTATTGAAGTAACATTGATTTACAATACCATATACAATTTTAATATATAGAGGCACAACTTTTCAAATCTGTTACGACACCACACTCAAGATGAAAGCATCTGCAATATAGTCCTTTGGTCTCATCTTCTAGTTTATTCATCCCAATCTGGAGACTCAATTGGGTGTAGCCTCAATTCTATAATCAGATTTCTAGGGTTTGTTTTGGTTAAGTTTTGTATATTATTGTGTTTTGTTTTGTGTTTTTATATACACATCATTCAATATTTGTCATTCTTTTTTTCTTTTACATTTTTATATAATTTTATTTTTAAAAATTGATTGTGTATATATACACATAAACACATACACATATTCCATCATTGTCTACCCTGAGGTTTTCCCACCACCTTATCACCCATGAACTATCTTAATCTATTGCGCCCTCCCTCCCCCAATTTTACACTCTTCCCCCTCTCTTGCTCTATGCTTCAGTTCTGTTGGCAGTTCTAAATTTTTATCATTCATTTGATTACTTGTTTTCCCTATATCCTTCATATAAGTGAGACCATCCCATATTTCCCTTTCTTTCTGATTTATTTCCACTAACATGATTCCTTCTAGCTACATCTATGTTCTTACAAATAAGTTTGTTTTCTTTGATTGATGAATAATATTCCATTGTATCAATATACCACATCTTTTAAAATCGTTCATCAGGTTTGGGGCATTTGGGTTGTTTCCATATCCTGGCTATTGTAAATAGTGCTTTAATAAACATCCAAGTAGAGGTATCCTTTTGAATTAGTGCTTTGTATTCTTTGGGTAAATTCCCAGAAGTGGGATAACTGGATCGAATGGTAGTTCCATTTTCAGTAGTTTGAGGGGACTCCACACAGCCTTCCTAAGTGGATGGGCCGGTTTGCATTCCAAGAGGGTTCCTTTCTCTCTGCATTCATGTTTAGCATTTGCTGTTGCCATTTTTTTTGATATGTTGCCATTCTTGCTGGTGTAAGACGGTATCTAGTATCATTTTGATTTGCATTTCTGTGATTGTGATGCTGAGCATTTTTAATATGCTTATTGGCTGTTGGTATTTCTTCTTTGCAGAAGTGTCTTTAGTTCTCCTCCCCATTTTTTGACTGGGATTTTTGCTTTGTTCTTATTAACTTGTATAAGTTCTTTGTGGATCTTTGTTATCAGACTCTTATTTGTACACAGGACAAAAAAAAATTCCCATTAGATTGGGTTCTTTTGTTTTGGTTATTCTTTTTGTTTCTTTTTGCTTGGGTTTCTTTTTGTTTTGTCTCTTTTTTTGTACAGAAACTTTTTAATTTGATGTAGTTCCAACTGTTTTCCTTCATTTTTTTTTTAAGCATCTATAGATGTATCCTGAAAGGGGGTTTCTGGAGTATAAGTCTTGGAGTGTATGTGTATATGATTTCAGGTCTTCAAGTGTTTTATACATTTTGACTTGGTTTTTGTATATAGTATGAGAGAGATGTCTTAGTTCTTTGTGTGTGTGTGTGTGTAGCGACCCACTTTTCCCAGCACCATTTATTGAAGAGACTATCCTTGTCCCAGTGTATGTTTTTTACCCCTTTGTTAAAAATTAGTTGATCATACATGTGTGGCATTATTTCTGGGCAATTCAGTTCCATTAGTCTGATTAACAATATAATATTATTATTTTCTCAGCTTTTTCTCACCATACATGTTATTGAATTCAAACTGAAGATTTTTTTATAAGAAACAGTTCTATTTCTGTATCAAATAAAATGGAACAGACTGCATGATATGATGAAAAAATGTATTTTGTAGATGGATGTCCTGTGTGTTTTATGGGGGTTGTCAAATTGTTTAATATATGAGTATTAGGATAGGTATGAAAGAAAATTCTGTGTTTTGTAAGCATTATATACCATTCATCCAAAATATAATGTAAGTTTATTTTTCTTCAACTTTTTTTTTAAAAAAAACTGGTATTTTCTGAAAATTCTTAAGTATATATAAAAAATGAAATTTGTTTTCTCTAATAACCATAAACTCTATAAAGAAGCCTATGTTAATGTCTCTTAATCATGTTATTTGAGAAATTAATAGAGTTTTTAAAGACAAGAACATGTCTGAAATGCATATCCTACCTATTTCTTGATATGTGTCCATAATAAATACCAAAAGACAGCACATCAGAAACACTTTTCTGATCTGGCAACATTGTTATTCATTGGAGCTTCCTCTTAGATTAGCATTTTAGATGAAAAATTAGCCTTAGCATCCAATTCAACTTTATCAAACAAGTCTGGATGTGGTATATTGATTCAGGATTTTGGAACATCACTTTTCATCACATCATGTTACAGCAAAATGCATCATGGCATGATGTGTCTGGCTTGAAATTTTGATGTGAATAATTACAAGAAAAAAGGGATATGGAACAGGACTGACAAAAGGAAACTCTGAAAGGAAAGAATGACATCTACAGAAAAGGCAGCTCCTTATAGAGTCCACTGTGGCCGTGTCAGTTTCTGGTTTTTAATGATGGAAGCAAGACATCTGTGGATAAGAACCTTTAGTTTTCAAAGAAAAGTTCCCTCAATACCATGACCTCCCCAATTCCTAGGAATGAAACTCTCAGAAACTGAGTGTGCATTTTGGGACAATAGTGTGATAATATGTCCCAGTGATAGGAGAAATCAAGGTTATAAAGACATTTCCAAATGACCTAGAGTCTTTCAATATCAGAGAGGTGCTAGCTCTGAGATTTTAAGTAGAGGCAACTGATCTAGATAGTGTGTGACGGTGAATTTCTCAGTATTGAATGGTGTTCTGAACCAGCTTGTTAATATTAGATAGAGAAGGCAGATAAAAAGGCGAGTTTCCAACTTGAGAGGCAAGCTAATTCCAGCTACTTCTGTGAGTCATATACTAGCTTGTCATTCAAAAAAAAAAAAAACTATAGTCACATTCTCTTTATATTTTCTGATCTACTTGCTGCATAATGTTATAAATAAGGGAGCGAGATAGAAAAGATTAAATATGACCTTAATTAGTGGTATAATAGTAAATCTAATTCTATTGGATACATTTTTAACTCAAAATACACAGTATTGAACTAATAGAAGTTAGGAAATATGGACTTTAGATCATACTACCTCTGCCTTGCTTTGTAACTTGAGTTGTCCCCAGGAAGCTCTCTGATTTCAACATTCTTTGCCTAAATATTATCAAGATTAAGTAGTTCTCTCTAAAGTTCTGTCTGAATTACACGAATGATAGCATCAATTATATACCGGGTTTTTATACACAATAGTTAAATTTATTATTGACATTCCATACATTAGATTATGGAAGCCTTTATTAGTTACATTTTATTGTATAAGATCAAGTGGAAAAAATTAATAGGAAGGTATATGGACCTTATATTTGCCTAGGACACCAAAGACAATGAAAATCTTACTAGATCATAGTATTTTGCAAATCAATAGATGTTTATTTTATTGTTAAAATATATCTCAAATTTTACTGGAAACATGGTTTACTTTTAGCAGGTTATAGTGATCTCTGATGAGACAGAGCATTAGATTATCAACATTCCTGGCATAGTGGCTAGTCTGCAGTAGGCACTGAATAGTCTAAATAAATTGAAGAACTGGCAAACAACAAAATTCATGCCTCCCATTCCTGTTAGACCCAGCTATATTGTTCATAAGAGACAATTCCTATTTCTTCATCTTCCCTAATCTGTCAAAAGAAACATACATATCTAAGTAAAATTTAATTAACATAAAAAGTATATTTATGTTCATTTTCAGAGAAGAGTTCCAAATGATAGAAATAAAGGTCATCATCATCAGAAAATACTCATTAGTGGTTTATTCAGGTGACCTGAAGGCAGACCATACTAAATCAAAATCCACTTACTTTCCTATCCACAAGATATTGTTCCTTGTTTTCAGTGAGTAGTGAGTGAGTGAGTGAGTGAGTGAGTGTGTGTGTGTGTGTGTGTGTGTGTGTGTGTGTCTTGGAATTAGAGAACCAAGTATCCAAAACAGTGATATGACTCAAATCAAATCCATAAGTATCTTAAGAATAGGTAAAATTATTTTTTACCTGCATGATTTTAGTAAAGATTAGATATAATATTCATAAATTGCTTACTAGGCATTTGCTATGGTAGGAAACACAGGAGATATCTTCTTTGCTTTGCTAGTGAGGAATGTGTGTCTTTAGAAATAGGTTGATGATGATTTATCTGACTTTGTCCAGATGTTTCCATCTACAAAGATTTGGTGAAGCACATAAATAATGTGAATTATACTTTCCATTTTAACTACTTTTTTCCTCCTACACTTGTGTTTCATTGACTGCATTGCTTTGCCAAACTAATATGGATGATTTTTTGAATCTCTTTGCTATGAAATTTGTCCTTAAGAAAAAGTTATCTGTAAAGTAGCAGCTAGCAGAAATTTTATAAAAGCAATTCCTTGGAGTAGAACACAGCTAATTTAGTTCAAGTTTCCATCCAGGAACACAGACCTAGACAAACGTTAGACTAGTAGTAGATGAATAAACTCACTCCAAATGGTCACACAGTGGAATCTAACCAAACATGATTGCCTTTACCTTTGATTTCTTTGAAATGGCAGCAAAACTGTTGTATCACTACTGTGCCCTTTACTTATTAACTACTTTTGTAACCTGACTGTTGCATAATTCTCATTAAAATTACAGAATCAAAACTCTGAGTGTGTACATGCAAATTATTCAGGTTAAAGGAAATCCAGTGGGGAAATATAGAGACTCAAATCCCCTTACTAATTTTAACTTTGTATAGCTCACAATTTTGAAATAATAGGAAGATCTCAGGAGTAATAATGATATACAGAAGCTAACAAATTTAGAGAGTAACAACAAAAATTCATGTTCTTTGGTTTAAATTAAATGATTTTGTATAGATAGAAAGGGATTTTTTTTTTCTTTAACTCTCAGATTTTTCCTCCTGCATTTCCATTCTTACAGTCTGGATTAATCAACAACCCCAAAAGTTACGTGTAGTTCTATATTTTCAAATGCAAGATTGTGGTTCAATAACACATGCATAATCTTTCTGATTAGTCTGCAAGGAACTTAAATATATATATTCAAGTATATATAAGAAATATATAAATATTTTTATAAGACTATATTCCCTAGAGAAAGTCCCTAGAGTACTTGTTGCTCTCTAAGAATACTAAACTAGGTGGCAAAGGATCTTGTTTTTATAGTCTAAATACTCTGAGATCTAAAACTCTTATTTTCAAACAACCTAACCTCTCTGAACCTAAGCTTATATTTCTAAAATGGAAACAACTGGGGTTTTAAGTGCATATAGATAATTTGTTATCATGAAGAACTATTTTAAATGATGAACATAAAATGGTATTATATTACTTGAATTGGTAATATATACTTTTTCTGAAAACACAGAAACATCTGAAAGAACACACAGTTTAAAATAGTTACTTTCAATATCTGTAAGCTGACCCATAGGCAGAAAAATTAAGTTGTTCTACTGATTGCAATTTCGTGTTCTTTTACTATGTATGCAAGAGTGCTGAGAATTAGTTAGAAAGTACAAAGTAGTTGTTTTCTTTCTGTATAGTCCTTATCAAGATAAAGCCTGGCTCCTTTCTAAGACATATTTTCTACAAGAGAATGTTACTTTTTTCTAAATCAAGGGTTGAACATTAATACTACTACTAATGATGATGGTTAAAAACAACTGTAATGTTAATACACCATTAATTTGCCAGAAACATCTTACTTACATTGTGTTTGGATCATTAGTCAAAAGTTGTGTGGTGTCACTCTATGGGTTGGCATTACAATAAAATTAATATTCATTCAATAAATGAGTAGTGATAGTGGAACTGATATATGACAGGTTTCTATTTGGCAAGTTGATGTTAGATATTCCCACTGTCTCATATGCCAGCATATAGCCTGCTTTCATTCTTAAACCTTCACAAATTCCCATCTACAAATAAATTTGTTCTATTTTTCTCCTTCATTTTCCCCTGACTCTTTCTCTTGTGTTCCTGGGGCAAATCTTTTGCAGTCAATAAATATATCCCCAAATTCTCCAGATAATATAATCCTCTTTTCCAGGTTTAATAGAACTTGTGCAAGTTCAAGGCTGGTCTTGCTCTGTTACCATCCCAGGGTGTGATGTACATTGACAGAAAAGCTATAAATCACAGGGACATTTCTATAGTTACAGCATCACCATTTCTCTTAGTAGCATGTTACCTTCTTACATCATTTGTTTTGGAAAAACACAAAATTATCATCACCTGGAGATTGTATGCTCTTGTTTCAGTTCAATGTAAACTGGAGGTTTTTTTTTTTTTACAAAAGCAGTTATTAGGCAAATTGAGTGGTTTCCATGTCCTTGCAATGATAAATAGTGCTGCAATAAACATCTGAGTACTGATGTCCCTCTTTGTAAGTATTGAGGTCTCCTTTGGGTAGATTCCCAGAAGAGCAATTGCTGGGTCAAATGGTACTTCCATTTTCATTAGTTAGAACCCTCAAATTAATTAGGGTTCTCCATACAACTTTCCATAGTGGCTGGACCAGTTTCTATTCCCACAAGCAGTATAGGAGTGTTCCTTTCTCTCCACATCCACACCAGCTCTTGTTGTGGCCATTTTTTTTGATATGGGCCATTCTTACTAGTGTAAGGTGATATCTCATTGTGGTTCTGATTTGCATTTCCCTAATTGCTAGTGATGTTCAGCATTTTCTCATGTGCCTGTTAGCCACTTGTATTTCCTTTTTGGTGAAGTGTCTTTTTATTTCTTCTCCCCATTTTTTGACTAGACTTCTTGTTTTGTTTCTGCTAAGTTGTGTGAGTTCCTTGTGGATCTTTGTTATCAAACCTTTAGCACTTTTGTGGAGGACAAAATTTTTCTCTCATTCTGTTGGATTTCTTTTTGTTTTGATTATTGTCTCTTTTACTATACAGAAGCTTTTTAGTTTGATGTAGTCCCAGCTGTTTATGGTTTCCTTCATTTTTTTGCCAGCTGTAGATGTGTCCAGAAATGAATTTCTGAAGTGTAATTCATGGAGGGTTTTCCCAAATGTCCCAAGACAGACAAATGGATGTAAAAGATGTGGTATGTATACACAATAGAATATCAATCATCAATTAAAAATGACACACCTGATGTTTTGAGATAACAAGGATGTACCTAGAAGAAATCATATTGGCACAGTCAGAAATAAAAAGACAGAAACCAAATGGTTTCACTAATATATGGGACATAGGAAAAATAGACAAAAGGCCAGGAGGAAAAGTTAAAACAAGCTAACAACCAAACTAAAGTTAACAACTGAAGGGGGTGATGAGTAGGAGTAGTCAGGGAGAAGTGGTAGATGAACCCCAGGGAATATAAAGATCTGAAATATATATACATATGCACATATATATATATATATAAATTATTTTAAAAAGGCAAATTGACATCAGCTCAATTTATATTTACAAATATATTCAGGCACAATATTATAAAGAATAACCATTTAAATGATGTTTATTTGTGAAAATGTATTATTCTGAGTGTAAAATATAGTAGTACAATCAGCAGCCCATATCAATAAGCTCATTTCACTGAGTTTAAAGTAATCATATACCCCTTTAAAATTGCTCTCCTACAATATTTTTCTAGCCATAAAAATTTCTTGCTTAACCCATATTAATTTGCTTTAAAATACAATCAGGAAACATTAAACTTTTTAAAAAATTCCAATTAAGGGTTATTGGATAGACAAACAGTGGGTACTTAGAATCTCTATCAGAGACATGTGACCAGGAAGAAAAATTATGAGACCATTTGTTGAGCTTAAAAATGGTCAAGCACGCTTCTCTCTGAGCTCTATCAGCACAAGGTTCCTCACACTAATGGAGAGTAGCATTAGCATCCCTAATACAGAATGAATGCCCAGCCCTAGGGGAGTTTTCTTCACTTGATCTTAGCCAAAAGTCTGAGTTTTCTTGCTGCCACAGCAGTTTCCAAGCCTTAGAGAATGAAAAAGGGGGAAAAAAGAGGTAAACACTAGCTCCAAAAAAGTCATTTAAACTTTTTTACAGTGACTTTAATTTCTGAGTTCAAAGTGTCCTTTCAACCTCTTAGTTTGATTTTCCTCATTGAACACACACTGATGGAAAAATTTATTATTTGCAGATTAACAGTGTTTTGTAGTATGAAGGAGGAAGAGAGGAGACTCTAAGAGACAAGCTACAGAAACTAATTACTCCAAAACTATTGTATAAATTCATGGAAACTCTATTTCATTCCCCAATACACAGAGCACCCAACCTAGGGCCTCACCAACTGTGGTGCCTAATAAAAATTAGTGAGTCAGTGAATTAGAAGCAACATGAGAAGGGATCTAAAAACTTTGGGTAAATAAGGTAGGTGCCCCCTATAAATTGTAGAAGCATTTAGTCACATGTTGCCCCCCGGCCTGAAAGTCCTAAGAAATAAGTAACTAAGAGAGCAATTACATATCTTAATAAGGTTCAGACTTGACCTTGCCAGTGAATTTAGGGCATTGTAGCTGGCAGGTGGATACTAATGCACTTGTGGGTGAGCAGGACATTTGCAGTTCCTTCCTTTCAGTCACAGGTAACGGGTCTGGCATGTACCACAGGGATGGGCTGCTTTTTGCTTCAGAGGTAGTCTCCCGAATACAGCCAAGAAGGAAAATTCAGGCTAATAAGCATGCATACCAGTAAATTGTTACCACCAAATTTGTCATGCCTCATCTTCCTGGAGAATTTAATCCCAAAATATTTGCATTAATTTCCACAAATTGGTTCCTGATTTAACAATTTTCACAGTGGTTATTTTCCCCCCTAGTGATCTTGGGAATGACTTGGGAGGTTTAAATTATGCACTTTGAGACATGTGACTGGAAGATTTTGCTATTTGTACAGTGGAAAGGCTTTACAAGTTGGCTCCCATCCAACTTCCTACTTGTATTTCTTCAGGAGAGATTACAAGTAATATTTTTATATCCTTACCTCCTTTTTTTCTCTTATTTGCACAGCTACAACTTAGAATATACATGTTTATAATTCTTAGAGCTTTTCTATAGGTGTACAACATTTACACTACAAATAGCATGCATCTAAGTAGGATGTAGGTTGCTATGGTAGGTACATTTAATCAGAATGTCTGTCTCATATCATTCTAAGAACATAATTGTATGAATTATATGTTCATCTTGCTTGGGATCAGATTGTTTAGAGTTACTGTAAAGTGCAATAATATCAGCTATTTATCATTTGAGATGCTCAGAGGAGTTGGAGTTTTGACTTTCATCTTACTTTTTTTTAAAGAAAGAACAAAATCATTTGAAGAATAAATAGTAGTACTGTCCCATTTAAACAGATTATGCATATGTTAGAACATGGCAATTAAATAGGTGTTTTGCAATGCAGTGAATACTAAATTATTCACTGTAATTTTTTTAAAGTTTAGTATATTTTGAACTTATGTTATTTACAGTGACTGAAGTAGCTATCCATAGATTTTAGGCTTGACTACTACAAAATCTTCAAAGGCTATCCCTAAATTTATTGCCTAAATGCATATTTTAAGACATTATTAATATACCAGTATTTTACTCACTCCCTTTGAAAAGGCTATCCAACTCAGGGTCAAAAGAGAAAAATTAAATGTGACTACATTGCTTAAGGGAGTTTTCTGAGAAACCCACCCTAAGGAAGTGGGCAAAATTTAAAAACACTGTAATTTATATTTAGTGAGAACTAATAAACTATTTAGATCTTTGTATGGATTATTTCATTTAAACTTTACAGTGGCCTGATTGGTAGGTACTGCTATATCCTTACTCTGCAACATGTAAATAATATCTGAAGTCCAGATCCACTGTTATTTGCTCAGACATCCCTCTTATAATCATTTCTTCATTCCAACTTCAATGACTTAATTTCTATGGCTATACCTCTGAGTTTAATCCTCACCAATCACCAAAAGCTGAAAATCAAGTATTACACATTTTGTTATGGTTTTTACAAGCTTGAGAAATGGGAAAATCCTGTGTGGAGAGTGTAGAAAAAGTGGAAGTTCTCTGTTACTCCAGTCGCATGCTTTCAGTCACATGTTCCAATATTTCTTTCCCTGGTATTTTAGTAATTTATACTTATTATTTAAAAATACTGAGGAATAGTCATTATCAAATGACATTCTCTAGCATGTATACTTGTAACAGGTACTTACTTAACATTTACTAGATACCATACTTCTCCTTAATATGTAATAATTCATTATGTCCTGATACTTTCTTTTAGTTAATTGAAGTATAATTGACATATATCACTGTATTAGTTGCAGGTGTACAACATCATAGTTTAATATTTATATACTGTAAACAAACCATCACAAAAAGTCTAGTTACCATCTGTCACCATACACAGTTACAATTATTTTTTTTGTCATGAAACCTCTCAGCAAATTTTAAATATGGCATAGGCTACTAACAACTCTAGTCCCCATGCTATACATTATATCCCCATAACACTGATTTTATAAATATAATTTATAGCTTTTGGCCCATTTCCCTGTTCTTTCACCACTCCCTTCCACTTTGGCAGTTATCAATCTGTTCCAAGTAACTATAAGTTGAATTTTGTTGTTGCTATTGTTTTGGTTTTTTTTTTATATTCTATACATAATTAAATCTTTTTTCTCCTTTGCCAAAGTTATCTCACTCAGCATAATCTTTTTTATTGAATAAGTTATATATACATGTCACAAATGGCAAGAACCCATTTATTGTTGAATAAGTTCATAATAGACATTCCTATTCAATAAGCTACATAGGCTACATTTTTATTTTGTTTAGTTATTTTTGCTGTGCAGGAACTTTAAGACCAATATCCAGGTTTATGTTTTGTTTTGTTTTTATTTTTTTTTTTTTGGTTTCAAGTCTCACATTCAAGTCTTTAATAATCTATTTTGAACTGAATTCTGTATATGGTTTAAGATAGTAGTCCAGTTCCATTCTTTTGTACATGACTTCAGTTTTCTCAATACCATAAATTGAAGAGACTGTTTCCCCCTCATTGTCATGTTCTGGTTATTTTGTCATAAATTGAATGAACATAGCAGACTCATACAAATATGAACATTGTAATTTTTAGCATTGAAAGTTCTTTAAAACTTTGAAGAATTATTTTCAGTTAATACTGGTTATTCATAAGCAAAACACAGAACTAAATGAACCTGTATATCACTGAACACACACAGACACATTCAATTTCAGATGAATTATAGGCATAAATGCAAAAACACCAAACAAATATTCTAGAATATGGAACAGTAACCTCTGAACATAATCTTTAGGAGAATGGATATTGGGAGTAGTTTATTAAGATAAGGCCAATAAGAATTGTTAAAAATGACTTTTGAATGGACTACATTAAAATTAAGAACTCATGGTTTTTGAAGGATAGTATCTAAAGAGAAAACAAAACAACCCACAGAGAGAAAGGGTATTGCAGCACACATAACCAATAAAATCTCACATTAAAAATACTTAAAATGTAGCACAATGAAGAAAAAATGAACAAAAATATTAATAATTTTGTCAAGCTGGGTGTGGTGGCATGTGCCTGTAATCCCAGCTACCTGGGAAGCTGAGGATGAGGATTGCTTGAGTCTGTGGTACCTAGGGCAATGAGAGCCTGCGGTTCCACAGGCAAAAATAGTGAGACCTAATCTCAAAAAAAAATCTCTTTAAAAAAGCACAATCTTATAGTAAGTAGGAAAATAATTGCAATCTAAAATCTCAATAAGAAACAACACATCAATGAACAGGATGACAAAAATCTAGTAGTATATTAATGTCAAATATTCACAGAAATATAGATCAAGAGGATTTTACAACTGGTGTTGGGGTTGTAAAATATAAAGGTTGCTTTCAAAAATAATTGGCCCTAAAAGCAGATCGGAAGGGACATGACTTCAGTCTACTTCATGCATAGACATAAATCCAATAAAATGTCTGCTTTAATTTCATGAGGATACATGTACTTGAAAGTTCTAAGGTTTTCAAAATTCTAAACAAAATGTGCAATAACTTATAAAATAGGTAAATGATGTTGTGATGAAATTCTAAATAAAATGAAAATATGCTACAAATGCATACAAAAATGATGACTCATAAAATTAAAAATATTAAGGGAAGAGGTCAGCACCATAACTATTGTATAATCTCATTTATATAAAATTCAATTTTATATAGTGATTATGCATTTACGTAGTAGATGCTAAAAGGGGCAAACACTTTACAATTCAGGATAGTTAGTAATGCAAGAAATTGAGAGAGTTTGTTATCAGAAGGAACTGAGTAGAGAACACTTCTGAGAACCTGCTGTTTGCCATGTCTTGATCTGAGTGTGTGGGAAAGGCTACTGACAGCATATTTGTCCTCCTTCAATTTAAGTAAACTAAGTGCACAATCAGAAACAGCATATCAGTGAACAGGATAATAAAAATATAATAGTGCAGTAATGGCAAATGTTCAAAAAAATATAGATTAACAGCATTTTACAGCTGGTAAAACAAAACATAATTGCATTCTATTTCACTAGTACATACGAAAATGAATGTATTAGTAAAAAGAAAATGCAATTATACTAAAAGAGTTGTGAAAGCAAATATCACATTTTAATATTTATCGAGGGATCTAGAGAAAGGCTGAGATTGACTGAAAGAGTAAGATGGGTGAGAAAGGAGTCCCAATGCTGATACTATTTGAACATATTTACAAATTAATGAAAATAAATATATGTAAAATTATAAGTGACTTAAAAAGAGAAATGAAATTTACCTCTAGAGAGGATGAAAGAAACTTAGATCAATCAGAGTGCTGCCTGGCTGCTGTTCACAAGGGTTTTCTTGAAAGGGAAGGAGTACCCACACAGGTGTGAATAGCAGTAGAGCTACAGGAGGGATTGGTGAGACACTGTAACTTGTAAAGGCAGGAAGTCACTAGGACTCTTTTTTCTAAAGGGTGAAGGGAGGAGATGAATGGTTTGGCCAAATCTGATGAGAGTTGAAGCAGAGGTAAATGGGTCACTCTTAGGAGTCAGAGCCCACAAGCAGTCCCCTACCAAAGGGGCGTGAGGGCAAAGGATAGTGAAGGGAAATAAATCATCCAGTATCTTCCTCCTCAATCCACTAACTTCCAGTGTTTGCTCATGTCCTCTGATGTTTTCTTGAAAATCACTCAAGTGAACATCAGAGGACATGAAGGGATTAGTAATGCAGTCCAAGTGGCTAGTCTCTGTGACTCCAAGCAGATCAGCAAAAGGCAGGAAAAAGTCATGTAGAGCTGAAAAAGAACAGCTGTAGAACAATCAGCACCCAACTGTTATTAACAAAGCTTAGTTGAAAAAGGCCCTTCTCTGAGGAAAGGGAAACTATAGAAGGCAGGGATCATAATTCAGAGACAATTATGTAGAAGGGAAAGATAGCTAAGGGAGGTGTTATCTGATGACCTTAATTTCAGAGGAGTCAGTGCAGGGCTTGCCTTCTTACAGGGAAGAAAAACAGAGGTAGATCATGTAATTTGAGATGATTAGAGGAAATGTGATGTTACTTGGGTGGGAAATTTAGTGGGAAGTCGATTTAGGTATGGGTAAAAAAAATTGCTGAGCTGCACTGAAGGCAACAGAATTTTTCATATGGTGACAGTTTCCCTATTACAGAGTTTAAGCAAATATTAATCAAAACTACTTATACAGAAGTGAAAATAAGTTTTGTTAACTGCTTCTAAGGCAAAAAAGAATCTGAGTGGAAATTATCTAATTCATATACCCCACGTTTGCTCTACTCTAGTACTGAGTTAGACACCAAGCACATATACACTTATGTATTTGCACTCACTCACACACTCACACATACACGCACACACACTAACAAAATATATTCACATACCTTAATATTTTATACTTAATACAAAATACATATAGAATGCTGGACTTTAGACCTAGTCTCACTCTATAATGTTGGTGAGTACTATGGTCTGAATATGTCCCCACCAGAATTCATGTTAAAATATTAATGCAATGTTATTTGTAGTTGGGGCCCTTTGGGTCCTGTGAGAGTAGAATTACCATGAAAGGAATTAATAAAGTTGACTCAGACAGACCCCACCCTCTTCCACTATGTGAGGACACAATGAGGAAGGTTACTGGTTATGAACCAGGAATTGGGTACTCAACAGAAAATAACTACACTGGTACCTTTTTCTTGAACTTCTCAGACTCCAAAACTGTAAAAAGCAAATTTTCACTCTGAAAGAGCCATGACTTTATGTCCAGTATTACTTTTTCTTTAAACTTGAATTCAGCAAGTATTTACAATTATGGGTCTTTCTACTGTGCTTATATGAAAGGCAGAAACTACACTATATTTATGAAAATCACAAGTATATATGACAATATGTCAGAATTCAGGAACGTCTGATTGATAAATGTATGTCTTTATCTCTGTTAATCTGTTTTATAACTTTAAGAATAAATGGTGGTATTTAGAAAAAAACAAGAATATATTTATCCATCAATTGTGTATCACAATTTTCTAGTTTGTTATCTGGAAGTATTTAGATTTTCTTTCAAAACAAAACAATTAAGAGTTTAATTTCTGAATCATAAACAGTATTATAAACCAATGTTACTTTAATTATATACATATGTATATATATGTATATATATATGTATATATGTTGGAACACCCCTATTCCATTACCTGTTTTATTCAGAAATGATTCATCATCTTTGATAATGACAGGGGCAGAATCTACAGTTCTCTTTCAATTAACCATTATTAACAACACCCAATGAGAACAAATTATAATCAGTTATTAGACATTCGTCAATAGCCCTAGATAGTGAAAACCAAGTTGAATGCCCTTGAAATGCTGTCTTAGAAGTTTCTCTATTAATGAAGCAAAGCAAGAGTAGTCTGATAATGCAGGAAGTATTCTGAGAGGAAGACTGAATGTGACTGCTTAAACACAGGAAGCAGTGTGTGTTTGTGTTGGTGGGGGACAAGCATCAGGTAAAAAAATCATATTGCAAAAATGAAGCTATGTTTACAACAGTTCCCAAAATATGGGAAAACCACTTTAAAATCAGGAAACATATTTCTTATACAATCTATTATCATTAATAGATACAAAATGTTTTTGCATCATAGTATATAATTATTGGAATACACACACACAAAGTAAATGTGTATAATGGTAATCTGTGTATATCATCAAAATAATTTGTGTATAACAGAATTTCTACCCAGCATTGTTTTCTGCAAATCAAACTGAATAATGGGAAAGCACATCTTAAAAGTAGACCGGAAGTTACCTATTTCATTAGAACATATTCCAACAATGAAATGTTAGGTAGCATCAAAATGTCATATACCCCCATTTACCAGAACTAGGGAAGTCATCTTATCATTCAAGGCCTGGTTTTCTATCTAAAAACTGAAGTAGTTGAGTTCAACTACCTCTACATGGTTTTTAACCAAAAATAAAAGCCTATGAAACAATAATAGATTGAGGAATACAAAAGTATCATTAGATTCTGCACATCCACTTTTTATGTAACTAATCCTCATGGACAAAATATCTTTTCTGGAGAAAAAAATCCTATTGTTGTTAGCAATACTATCAATAACTACCAAAACTCTCCATGACAATGTCTACCAGAACTATTGGATGCAGCTTTTAGCAAGTAGGTGATGGATGAGTTAGATCTGGGGCTGCAGTGTCAATATCATTTTCCCAGGCTAGAGTTTCCAATATATTTTTAAATAGTTCTTAACCTTTACTTAGGCACCAAATATTAACTATCATGGCAATCACAAAACTGTAACCATTGGTAAATGTTGAGAACTCACAATTTTTACACAATTTGTTTTTTGTTAGTTTTTTCCATAATTATAGTAAAATATACACACTAAGACAAAAAATTTACTAAGTACAACCAACATATTATACAACCATATACCCACAGTACCTGCAGAACTTTTTCTCTACCTCAACTGTAGCCCCATGCATCTCAGTACTCACTCCATATTTCTTCCTTCTCTGGACTCCTGTCTACCACTAATCTGCTTTCTGTCTCTCTGTAATTGGCTATTATAACTATTTCCTATAAATGAGATGTGGTCTTTTGTGGCTGGATTCTTTCACTTAAGTTTTCAAGGATACTGATGTTAACATCAAATATTAGTATTTCATATCTTTTTATGACTTGATAATATATAATTTGTGTAAATAGGTGTTTCATTCACTGATTCATCAATTGATATATACTTTGATTGGTGTGAATAATGTTACCATGAGCATTCATAAGATTTCAATTATTTGTGCTAAATATTTAAGAATTTTTCAGTCATAAATCTATGAGTAGCTTGCTGACCTACTGGCAAACTGCTAGTCACAATGGTTACACCATCTTCCATTGGATGTATTGTATTTTCAAATTTGTTTTTTAAAATACCCCCAAAGGGTAAGTAAATAATAATACCAATAATATGGCAGACAGCTTTAGAAGTTAGATAAATTAATCAAAATTACCACCTATAATTTGCCAGTTCCCTGACTAAAGTTGAAGCTCATAAACCATAGGCTGAATCTATAAAATATAGACAGGAAAACATCCCTGACACACTTGTTTTCCTGAAACAAGAAGATATAGTTTGATTGTGATATATTTTTCACTGTTGTTATAACTTGTACTAAAAATTTCCAATCAAATTTCCTGTGTCCTCTTTGAATTGCTTCTCGTTCCTAACTTTGACATAGTTTAAAGTTGGTTTGGGACATGGCAGTTTATCCTATTGAGAGACGGTAAGTTACAGAAACAGCCTAAGTGCCCAAGAACAAAGAGGTGGATAAGGAAGCTGTGGTGTACACACACTCAGGAATAATGCACCATGCCAAAAAAAAAAAAAGGTGAATTACTACAATTTCCTTCAATATGGATGGAACTGAAGCAGAAAATGCTAAGGGAAGTCAGAAGGAGAAAGACAAATACATTTATATGTGAACTACAGAAAAACAGATATAACAAAGGATCAGTCAAAACCAAAACAATAGTAAACTGTAAATATCTATCTATAAAACTGAGGAAATCAGAGGAGGAGGACAGTGGGTTGAAAGTGAGAAGGGAAGGTCCACTGGTGGTGGGCAGACTGTGAAAGTATATACCTTTGTAGAGGTTTGAAACTTTAACACTCAGAGTGGAGACAAAGATGCAAACCCACTTTACCTCAATAAACATCATTTGGGGGAAAAATCCCTTGGATTATATATTTCAACCATTCATTCATTCATTTACAACAGACACTTGAGAAATCTGCAACATAACAGCTGAATAGTTGGTAAACTTTAATACAGTTTACATTGTTTGCTCTAAAATTTTTATATAAATTGGCAAAACTAAAGGAAAATGATCTTTTTTCTTTATTGGAAGAGAACCTAATGATTTTAGAAGAAATGAATTATCAGAGGCAAAAAATGCAGACATCAAGATTAAAGTTGTCATCTCATACTCAAGTATAAAAGTCATTGTTGTATTAATATCCCTTTACAGAATTTCTGAGTATCACTTATGGATAACTCTTTTGTATCCTCTCCTTTAAGGGTACATTGAGAAATTACTTAAATTCAAGGAAAAGTGTCTTGGAGCTTAAGAAAATAAATTAAATCTTATTAGGGAGAATTAAAAACTGTCCTAATTCCTTTTATAATATATAAACCTAGTGTGAGTCCAGGAAGTTAGGATGATATACTCATATTTACACAATGTTTTCTAGGGTACTGAGTGTTTCTATAGTATATAGTGTGCAGAATTTCTTAAAACTAGATATTAAAGAGAATGATTCTATTAAGGTGAATTACAGATGAAATACAGGCATTGGTAAAAACATATGCTTAGTATTTGAACAGACTCTACATTATTTCAGCTGATTGTCCTGCAATCTATTTTAGTAGGTACTCAAAGAGTAACCAGGTACTGTATTAGGTATATAGTGGTATATACATAAACATCACCATGAACTAAGAATATGAGTTTATGTAAATGTGTGTTAATTTCATGGGAAAAAATCCCATATAAAAGAAATAATATTAATAAATGTCAACACATTTACAACTTAAATGTTTTACTATACATGAGCAAATAGATTGAAATGTGATCTTTCTCCAGCAAAGGAAAGTCTCAGTTTGGGATGAATTTTTATAAAGCAATGATTTACACTTGTTTTAGATGAAAGCTATGGTCTTCAGTAGTTTTAAGAAAGCTTTGAAAAAGTGGCAGGGTGTAATATGAAAATGGAATAGCTGTAATGTTTGATGCTATGTCATGCTGATAACACTTTTCTGAAAATATCACCTGGTTTTGTGAGGCATTTGATGTAACTGCAAAGAAAAAAAGATGGCAAAGATTAAGGTAAAGGCAAGATCTCTCTTAACAAAACAGATGTAATGCTAGTTTGACTTCCTATGTATGTGGCTTTCCCTTTTAACTCTACATGGGATCTTTTTATCCCAAACCTACATAATCAAGGACATTGTTAGCCAATTTTAGAGGGAAATTATCCCATCCTATAAATGATTACTTTGTTCACTATAGTCTGTGGAGTAGTTCTACCATGCATTTTCTCTTTTACTCTGTGTGATTCATTGAACATTTATGGGCTTGTTTACTAGAGTGAAAAATTTACTTGTGAGGTTGGCTTTATAAAAATCCAGGTGAGGAACAGTAATGAAAAAACTTAATTACATTTCTTATGATCCTCACCCCCTCAGGATCACATAAGCTGGAAAATAGTACCAAAAATGAAATCTCTGCAGATATCGCACATACCAAGTGAACTCACAGACTTCCCAGATATCGTAGCATATGGTGGTAAAATATTTTTGATATGCTTATCAAATGGAAATATTGTTAGGATATTAAAGTTCTCAATGGGAAAATAACAAATACTTGAGTTTCTTCAACATGGACATTCTCTATATGCCTTTACTTTTAATTTTAATAAATTATCATTTATTTTCCAAAATAATTATTCAGTGAAATGGAAAACATAAAGAATGCATTTTGAATACTACCAGTGCCATCTATTGGCTGGTAAATTTGTTGTTTCAATGCTTAGCCACAACATACCACTAATCACTATTAGGTAAAGAGGAAGACATTTCACATATGTAAGACAAAACATATCTAATTAGATATTGAAGGGTTGTAAATATAACAACATGCCTCAGTATTCTCATATATAGTCTCTGAAATCAAATAATATACCTATATATAATAAAGGAGTAAACAAAGAGCAAATGTAAATTCTACTCACAAAAATCTAGAATATAATTCATGCCTATTTTATAATATTTTACTTACAACACAAAACAAATAACTCTTTAGATAATAAACAATTTTCTAAAAGCCTTGAAGCTTTTACAAGTGCAATGTTAATCATTTTGTCATAAGTATAAAGGAAGTTATTTTGTGTCACAAAAATTAATAGCATTTTTTTTCATGTAACAATCAGAAATGAATGGGAAAAAGATTGTGAAGTAGTTTTTCAAAGACATCTTTTCTAAATCTCCCTTTTTACATGTGCATTATAATTATTGAATTAGGTCATTTGAACATTGAGATTAAAGGACATGCAATTAATGCATTTCAGGTAAAACTGTTTTCCCATTCAATTTTGCAATCTCAGCTAATTGAACAAAGAGTTAAGTTGAGGGCTGAGGGGAAGCCACCCTTTTGAAATTTGGTTTCTCATTCATTCTGGCTACTTTCATACATTTAGAATATATAGATGTCCTGGGAGAAGTAAGGAGGGAGCAAGTGAGAGGAAGAAAGATACAAAAGAAATTGGTAGTCATGGTGTACACTAAAATAATACAACTTCCTTTGATATGAATTGTTAAAATATCTCCTTTTTTGATCTCTAATATGCCTCTCTTTTCATTTTTCTGTCTTCATTTAGCATTCACCATCATTGTGGCTCCCTTATTACAGATCTCCATCAGGCTTTACAGTCAGGTAAAATATATATTTAAAAATCACATAGAAAATTTGCTGTTAATTTTTCTAAAGCATGGACTGTTTATGCTTGCTAGCTCTCGCTCTCTCGCTCTGTTGTACTTTACTTTTACCAAAGAAGTAACGGAATACACACAGCATCCAAAGGACTTCACGCGTGATAGAATTTCTGTTTTTCCAAGTCTATTTGAAAATGGGGTTCTATTTTTCAATACTCTATTCAAATAGATTGCTCACATGGCAAACAGAAAAAAATAGTACTTCCCACTGTCAATGCCACCAATTCTTCAGGGTTAGTTAGGTACTGAAAGATAGAAAAATGATTATAAACAGTGTATAGGAATTTGATTTCTGTCTACTAATTTAGAAATATTCTGTCTGATTTTTACTGGTTTCCTAGGAAAATCTCTCTTATGTGAAGAAATCTTCTGACTTTACTATGTATTCAATATATAGGTAACTTGAAAATAATAATGTGCAACTCTGTAATTGAAAATAGAACACTTAATAATCAAATCTCAAGCAAGAAAGGAAGTCTTTCCTATCTTAAAACAATGCTTTCTTTTCTCTGTAATGACCTCATTAGTCCTGGCTTATATCACCCCTCAGTGGTGTGACCATTCTCCAGAGAATTGGTTTTGTGCCTAGTAAGATCTCCTCATCCTTATGATGAACCACAAGATTCGAGATTATTCAGCAATGTTCAGGCACTTGCCTGCCTTTGGTTCATTAAAAATTAATATAGCTTAGAATATAAAGAGAGTTCTCTTCAATGGATTGCAATTTAAGTGCTATTTGTATACATATCCCAATAGGAATTATGTACTTGTTCTTAAGTCAACTTAGATAAGAAAACCCAAAGATTGAAAGAAGGACCCCAGTTGAATAAATTTTTGTGCAAATGAGAAAAGATACATGAGTGGATGTATATACATTCCACAGTTCTCACCATACAGCTACTCAGTTTTTACATCAATAGCTCTGTTTTCTATTAAAATATAAATCACATTAAAGATCTGGCTCTGTGCTTCCTTTGAGGGACTAGGTAGTTGCAGTCACATGAACTTTGTTCCCTCTATCAACCTATGACTAAGAATTTGAGTTCTGGAAGCAGATTGCTTGTGTTTAAACCTCTACTCTGACACTTATCTCCTGTACATACTTGGGAAGATCATGGAAATCCTTTGATCCTCAGTTTCTCTATGTGTAAAATAAAAGTAATACTTCCAGGCACTATAGAAAGATCACCTCTGATGTTACCTTTAAAGTCCTTATTATAAAGTTTTTATAACAGCTTTATGAGAGATGTTTTCCATGATGTCATCTATTATGATATGTAAGTGTGAAACTTATTCACTTAAAAATCAGTACTTTTAAGGAAGAAAAGAATAGGACACAATCAAATAATTGGAGCCCAACCTGCCTCAAGCTTTTAGTTGGCCTTGTGACTCAGTTAAGAAAAGATACATGTTCATTTGGATTTTGGTTCTTTGACATAGCATGATAAGAAATACAACAATGAAAATAGCTCACATCAAACTTCTAATCAGAACTACACAACAGTCAGGATAGAGGTATTTACTGAACACACCTGTGTAGTCAGTATTTTTCTCTCAGAGCAACCCTGGTAGTCCCACTGTGGACCTAGTCTACAAAATGAGACTATCTCCCTGGAAGACCCTTCCTGTAAACACTCAAATGTCCAGGTCAACTTTTCCAATGATCATGAAACACGCATTGATTTAGAACATGAATCGTGAAGAATATAATTTTATCTAAAAGAAATCTTTGAATAGCAAACATGGAGAGACAATAACTGATAATATAAATGAGAATAAGTGGGTGGAAATTCAGAGAAAAACAAAATAGTTATAACCACAGAAAATTAAGTGTACAAAGAGAGAGGAAAAAAAGATGAAATAGGGGAAACAAAAGTAAAACATAAGGAGAAACTTACTCTACAAACCACATGAAGCCACACATTTATTTCTACCTGGCAACAATTTCCCTTCTACCCTTATTTTTGTATCTTTTTTTGTACCAACTTTGCAGTATTTTCTATAACTTGATGTTTTTTTAGAAGAACCGTATGACAGGTACTTTAGGATAATCATCTTTATAAATGAGAAAATGCAGGAATAGAAATAATACACACAGGCTGTTTCACTTTTCCTTATAGCTAATCAAGTTATCTTTGATCCCCCTCAAGAGGTTTTATCCCTTTAAGGACACCCCAACTTCTCCCACTTAAGCCTTTGGTTATCTATTAAGGTATGTAGGCAACACACACAACCACAATTCAAGTTCCTCACTCTAGATATTTGTAATGTAACCAGTTACTCTGTTAATTCATCATTCATCTCATTTTATTTACAAAAAATACAATTGAATACTGAAAATATTTTGAGTATTAAAATTCATAACTATTTCCATATCCATGAAAAAGTATGAAATGTAGTATGTATGTAATCTTTTTTAAATCTTATTTTAGATGAAGCTCATAACTCTCATTCTTCTAGTAGTCTCTCTATTTGATTCAATTAGTATTGCACTGCCATTAGTGATTAATGACCAACTGAAAAGCATAGAAAAAAATGTAAACTTGAAAACTATTTTGGAACTTATATAGTGTTTTAGTAGCATTTAGAATTTAAAATGAGTTTTGCAAGTTTTTCTAGTTAATTTTCACAGTACTGCTGTGAAATAAGTAGATGCTATGCATTGTATGATTACAATTAGGTGTTAGTTGAATACTATAAAACAGATTTTATGCACAATAGTTTCAAATTGGTTATAATTAAAAGGTAAGAAAATTAAAGTTCATGTGCCAAACTCTCAACTAAGAAATTATATTGTCAATTCAAGACTATCTTGTTATATCTGTATGTAGATCTTTAAGATAAATAACCTCGTGATCTGGAAATAGAAGAAAGTAGAACTTACTTTAGCAGAGTAAGAATTTCCTTGGGTTTAGCCCTGTGATATTGAAGCAAGCTCACAAATTATTTGAGGGGCTGTATTATTTATATTTATATGTACCTATATATCTTTGATCAGGTAAAATTACGATCAATAGGGAAATTAAATAATGTGCAGAGGAAGAAGATGAGAAAAAAGGAGATGGTGAAAAGAAGGGGGAAAGAGGAAAAGATTACTTTTACTTTACAGAGCACATTTAAGATATTACCTCATAAAAAGTCTGCAAAATATATATTATTAGTTTTGTTTAACAAATATAAGAAAACATCTCTAATTTTTGAGTTGATGAGCTAACTAATGTTATATAAATAGAACCACATCAAATCATATCAAAGAATATCATTTTCAAAAGTTCTTGAGATACCAGGAGTATGTGTGTTTGCTAAGTCACTTCAGCATCAATGAATAATCATTTTGCCATATGCTCATAAACTGAAATAAAAATAATGTCTATTTCCAACAGCTCCTGCTTTATAACCATTTTATAACATTTAGAAAGATTAAGTAGAAACCTTTTCTCTTGGGTTGTATTCAAATGATTTATGATAACGTTCTCAGCAAAAAGACATATCATTATTGTAATTAACCTCATCTGGTGACAGTACCATTGCACAACAAAATCATCATGTTAGATAGAAACAAAATCAGTAACTCCATTTAGCAGATTTGGTGATGATGCTTTTTCAAGTATTGCAAAATTCCTATCAAATTACCTTCATCTGACATTAAAAATTGTCCATTGCCTGCTAAAGATCTCAGTCTTTAAAAAGGTGATTTTCCATTTCTATTGTATGCATTTATTTAGACTTGTCAGCTACTTTATATAAAATTGGTATTTGAGGGTAAATCTACTCTCATCAGTGCTGATCCTGAAACTATTCTTTATCCATGATTTCCAGAGCAGCAATTCCTTTCCAATTTGGAATGCATATTTTTAAGTCCACCTGATCTCATCATAATTCTCCAGAACCCCTAACCTTGGTCCCAAGATTAGATGGAGTTGACAAATTTTGATTTCCCTATTTTATCTACTATATATCTATAAAATTGGTTTTATAGCATAATTTCATCTGTTCTGATTTAAACATCTTTTACATCAAGAAGTTCAAAAGCTTTCTTATTTCAAATAAACAGACTATATGATTCCCACTTTATCTGTTCTACCTCATGGATATCATTCCTTCTGTATGGCATGACTGGAACATTTCTGTTATCCATTTAATGTGAAGTATAACTGTTTTTATATTCACCATCCTTACTGGGATGTAATCTCACTGATTCCAGAGATCTTGTTAAATTTATCTTTGAGATAGCAGAATCTGGCTATGTGTTTTTATTCGGTAAATAACTGTCAAATTAATAATAATACTTATAATGCTTAATTGCTAACTGTGGATGCTTATGTTGCTATGCACTTGGCTTACATAATTTTTAGAACAATCAATAACATATTTTATCATCCTGATTTCTAAAATGAAAATATTCGAATAACTGAGATTCAGTCACACAACATTTTACCCAGTTAATACAGTGGTGGAGTAAGAATTCATTGCAAGCAACCTGACTCAAGAGTTGATGCCTCAGAAAGCTGTCCCTCAACCCTGTCTGTTTGAGAGTGTTTTGGGATCACAAAATTAATGATTCTTCAATACCAAGACTGCCATAGTGAACATTATCATATGTAATGATATAGAATTCTATTGCCATTTAATGTATTTTATTTACCCAATGTGATGACTAATCTTGCTATTTTGACTGAGTAAGATGATTAAACAATTTCTATGGTGTCGGTGAGGGCTTTTCTGGCAGAGATTGGCCATTGAATTTACAAATGGAGTAAAGAAGATTCACCTTCAACAATGTGGACTAGCCCCATCCAATTCATCACAAAATAGAACAAAAAAGCAGAGATTTTTGTTCATTTTTTCTCTCATCTTAATCTGGGAAGTCCATGCATGCTTCATCTCAGAGGAGCTCCTCATCCTTCAGTTTTTGGACTCTGGTGCTACTCAGACCTTGACTTAGAGTTACCTGGTCAGGTCCCTGGTTCTCAGGTCATTGAACTTAATTGAATTGTATCACAGGCCTTTCTGGTCTATTTTACAGATGGTAATTTGTGTGACTTTGTGGTTTCCATAACTGTTGGAAGCTGTGGACTGAGACTCATGCTGGGAATGGAAAAAACTTCATTGCACTCTTACCTGTTTTCAGAACACTGAAGACGGAATGGCATGCTTGATCTCCAGTGGGCAGCTGTGTCCCCATTCCTCCAATATTAACCCTAAGAGACCTTCCTTAAGAGATAACAGCAAGTTAATGAGTGAATCCCTGCCCCTAGATATCCCACAGGAACTAGTGTTTTACCTAATCTGATTTTGCCTAAGCCACTTATTCCTCTGTTTGACTAGTTATAAACCCTTTAAATAAGCAGCAATAAACTTGCTAGATGGTGCATACTTCCATTCAGTTGCAGCCTCTTTGGCTGAGTTAATCTCTCTCATTGTCCTTCCTCTTCCTCTCATCCCAGTTGCTTACACATAACTGTATTAGTCAATTCTAATAATTACCTTATAGAGTGGATCAAGAATTGTTTTTGCTACTCCAATCACACTTAAGATGATCATTTAGCATCAATGAGTAAAAACTATGTATGCTGGATCATAAAAAGATGTAAGTTAGAAGTATAACACATATTTTCTGCCTTATAATGGTTGAATTTGTTCTTTGGAAGGGGGGAAATAATTATCTCCCAATACCTTATTTACTCAATTCTTCAAAATTGATGTATATAAACATTTATCAGTGTGTACTAGATCCTAAATGTAATGAGTATTCTGGAAATGGCATTTACTTTCTTTGAGCCTGAGGTCCTCTTCCATATGGACTGTTAGTTGTAAATCATCCACTGATCCAAGAGGTAGTTGTCACATTAGAACCAGGGGGGAAATAGGCATTAAGTTCATGCTGAGATATAAAATTCAATGTTTTGGAAGACTGCCTGATCTAATTTTTTCCCAGTTCCAGAGTAGTTGCACAAACGATAGAAAGCTCTCTGGGAGTGCCAGAAAAAAAGTAGAGATAGGCAATGCCAGTGGCTCCTGAGATAACTAAGGTTCACCTCCCCAATCCTACTCATAATCAAGGAGATTTCAGAGGAGTAAGAGATTTGAGATTTAGTCACATGCATGTTTCTGAACCAATTATCTGTACTTATCTGTTTAAACTCTCCCAGGAAGTAAAAGTTTAGCACATATGTGCATGAGGAAACAGTTCATATAAATTAGAGAGACCTTTATATTCCTCCTTCTCCTATGACCACCATTAGGTCTAGCTCATATTTTAATGACTTATTTTATGATAACCTATCAAGTCCACCTTCTTAAAGCATATATGATGAACAAAAACATGTATTGTAACAGTTTCAGGGTATAGTTTGCTTACACTTCCATTCTTTTTATCATAAAGTTGTATTGAAGTAGCATTGCTTTGTAACATTTTTCGGTGTGTATCATATTAACTCAACATCTATATATACTATATTAAGTTCACCTCTAAAAGTCTATCTTTCTCCTTACAATTTAACCTTTTTACTTAATTTATCCATGCTCCCGTTATCATTCCCACCATGTAATCACTAATTTTGTCTTATAGCTTCTATATTTTTCTATTTCATTCATTAATTGGTTTATTTTCTCTACATAACATATGTTAGTCATATACAAAACATCAACTTAGATTCATGTTACAGCAAATGTAGGATATCTTATCACTTAGTATTCAGTGTTGTATCTCTTTGTATGTAGATAACAGATGATCATATCTTATTTATCAATATGTTGATCAATTGAGGGTTGGTTTGTTTCCAGCCCTTGACTATCATAAGAAGTGCTGCAATAAACATGGGTGTGCACAGACCTCTGATTACTTTCTGTATTTTGGGATTTTTTTTTTACCCCAAATGGTAATTTACCCAGAAATGAGAAAACTGGGATTTATGGAATTTATAGTTTTAATTTTTGAAGGCTTTCTATACTGTTTTCTATAATTGTTACACCATTACATAGTCCTACTAACAAAAGACAAGGGTTTCCTTCTCTCTACATCTTCATTAACAATTGTTTCTTGTCTTTTGGATTAAAGGCACCCTTGCTGATGTAAAGTGCTATCTCACTGTTGTTTTGACTTGCATTTCCTATTAATAAGAGGAACAGCTTTTCATGGGATGTGCTTGTTGGCCATCTGTGTCTTTTTGTAGAAATGTTTATTCAGATCCTCTGCCTATTTTTCAATCAAGTTGATCTCAACTTGCAAAATAATTATATTCCTAAAAGTCCCTGCTATGAAGATACCAATAAAAATTGAAGATGAGCATCATTGTGGAGCTGTGTAAAAAAAGAACTTCCATGGTACATCAAGGAAGGCTGAAAATGAAGCTAATTTTGAAATAGCTAGAAAATATAATGTGAAATATTTTAAATAAATTGTAACACATTTATAAAAAAGAAATGCTACAAAGTAAATCTATAAAATGTGAAAATGCCATTTTACATTACATGAGAAAAATATTAGCTTTCTTCTGAAATGGTCTCCCAAATGTCCACCTACCTTACTACCAGCTGGGTTTTTTTACAGAGTATACATTATTTTGTTGGAGTGGTAGGCTGTTCTTTTGATGAGAATCCTGAGGCCATACTGTTGACACTTTAGCAGACTGTCCATTTTGTCCTAAAGGAAACTAAGAAAACTGGGGAATGAACTCAGGTTTTACAAAACACTAAGGCATCCTTATTTCAAATAATAGCTCAATATCAGAAAATGATAAACTTAAATCCATTAGCAACACATCATCTTTTTCAATATCACTATGACCTTCTGCAAAGTGTTAAAATTTCACATTTATTTAACTGGGAAGATGGATAAGTGTAGTGTTATGAGCCAGACTAATGTCTATAGCTTTTCCTCCTACATTCTATGTGTTCTTGGACACATTCCTTAACTTTTTTCCTCCCAATAACCTTATCTATAAAATGGAAAGAATGAAATTACTAACATAGTCTCTGAAGTTTTGAAGACAAAATGAATAATGTCTTTAGAACATTTAGCAGTTTCTTAGCACATCTTAGTCATTTTATCCATCTTAATTATTCATGCTGTAATTTTCTCATTTTAATATTTTTATTACACTTTAATGTCTTCCTTAAAAAATTCCCTGGAATCCAGAAATAGAACAGTTCCTGTTGGTAGAAGTTAGTAAGTTAGTTTTGTGTCTGAGAATGCTATTGCCACTAACTTATATGGAAAGATGATGAGCACACCCAGATCCAAAAAATAGTCTACTAAATCAGATCAAGAAGGAGGCGAGACCCCTGTGAATAAAGCATCAAATTGCAAGATTTGGAAGATATCTGACATTTTAAACTCTTTGTTTTAAAATATGTACCTTCTGTAGAGAAAGTGACATTATTTCAAAATGTGCTTCTTAAAAATGTTCTTATCATATATAAATATTGAACTTAAGCATTCCAGTTAGTTTGCTAAATAAGTAGGTTATAATGATAACAAGAAATAAAAGTGTCTGTAACAAAGTATATAGGAAATATATGTTGTTTGTTCCAACTTGAAATAAGGTATATATATTAGTGTTTTTTTTGTTTGGGATATTGGTCATAAAATAATTTAAAGAGAGGAGTGACATGACCTATATATGAAGGAAGAAGCTGAATGATAGAGCACAAAGAAAATGTTTTGTTATCAATTCCATAATAGTGGTGGGATCAAGAGAATAGAAGTCTGGAAACAGAAATTTCAGTTGACTCTGAAGAATAAAGTTTTGAACAATTCTTCAAAAATGCAAGAGTAAAATACTTTTACTATTATAGTACACAAATTATCCCTGCATTCTTAGCAGATACTCTAAATTTCCATTTCATTTCACTTCAGTTTTTGACAGTTATTGCTCAATTCATTTGCACCATATAGTCTCTCAGACTTTGTCTCCCAACTCAAGACCAGGTTAAAATAGAATAGTCATTTAGAATATCTTAAAAAAAAATTTCTAATTTCAAACTAATTCCTCAAATGCCGTGGCGGCAGCTCATTTAACTTTGTGAACTCTTCTGATGCATGTGCTCCTATGTCTTTGAATCACATACCATATTGCAAAGCAACATTATCTCAAAAAAAATCATTTTACTGCTCTAGATATTTTTGACCTCTACTTCACAATGACTCATCAAAAATCTAGAATCAGAAAGACTAATTATTTCAGTAGTCCAATTTGGCCAATATACGCAAATTTCTTTCCTAGACTTAGCAATACCAAGATAAATAGCTATTCTTCTAGAATAAGGATCATTTTCTTTGTGAAACAATAGATGTAGACAGGAGAGAGCTCTGTGTCTCTATATAGCTTTCTATCAGTTTTTGTTTTGTTGAATCTCATATAGGTTGCATCATTCCTTCTATGCTGAAAATATTCTACTTTCTATATAGTAAGGATATTTTTTTCTGTCTAACCTACTCTCTGACCCCTTTTATTTAAACAAAAGTTCAAATTCCCTGACATTTGTTCCTCTAGCCCATCTTCCAAATCTAACAGGAACCACTAAAGGATTACTGAAAGTTCCTAGAGTAACCAATACTGTAAGTAGTTCTGTGATCATGATTCAGTCCCAGAGACAATTGGGTACAAAAGACGTGATCAGATTGAAGTAATAATGGCTATTTGCCCTACCAGATGCCAGGAAATACAATTGTAGGAAAAAAAAATTTTCTCACTGGAAAATAACTGGGTTTTATTTTTCTGTAAAGAACTTGAAACTGGACCTTTAACATTTTAGAAAACTTGAACTTAATACTAAAATTACTTTGATATTTTGTGTGTTTGTGTGTGTTGAAAATATCTTAAAGTAGTACTAGGTAAATGGAGTAAAACTAAAAGTTATGCTCAAAGATAATGCTTGACAAATTAAATAAAATATAGAAAAGTAGTGACTGAATGAAATCAGCAACATCAAAGATAACTGTTTAAAGAATCTCTGAACTTTAATCTTTACAATATCCTCATGTCTGTATGACTCTGTATAGATGACAATTACACCTTAAACATATTTTAACAACCATGCCCATATCCTGTATCAGGATAACAAAGGAGAGCAGAAGGAAACCCTAATTCTTACTCTATATGTCCTATTTCTTTTTTTTTATTTGAAAAATTCATTTTATTGTTTTGTCACATCTGTGCATTAATTGATCCTTCCTCCTCTCTCCATATCCCCCCTCCCTATCCCCCTTCCAGTCACTCCATCTCCCATTTTTCTGTGATTTGTTGGTTGGTTAAGTTGATGTTCAGTTGTTGGTTGTTTGGCCAGTTGTTCTCTTCCGATACCTGGTAAATGTGTGTGTTTTTTTTTCATATATATGTATATTTATATTTATATTACATTAATCCATTATTGTGTACCCCGGGGCTTTCCCACTTCACTAACACATATGTCCTATTTCTAAAAAGGAATTTAGACACATATGTCCTATTTCTAAAAAGGAATTTAGAACTGCCTCATTTCGTTGAACGGTAGTAAGATTCTCCCAAGCTTCTTGAAATGACATGAGTTCTTGGTTAAAAATAAATTTGTTCCCTTGATTATATTTTTAAACACCTAATAAGGCTTTCTCAACATTGCCATTGTTAACAAAGAAGGTGGGCTAATTCTTTGTGTGAATGTGATCCTTCACATTATTGATAGTAGCAGCATCCTTATTCTCTACACATTGGGTGTCTGTTGCCACTACTCCTGGACAACTGTATGGACTAGTAAAGTGCTAAGTGTCACAATTGTTGGTAACTATGTCAAATGGATTGGGAGGGGTAGAGTGGAGTCTAGTAAGGTAAAATATATAACAGAAGTTTTGATGCAAATAAATGCATGTATAAAAATCATTACAAAAATTTGAAAGGGTCATTATTTAACAAGTCTGCTTACTACCTTCTTGACAGAATGGTGTTGGACATTAAGTAAATATGTTCCAACATTTATTGCTGCACCTAGTTAAATGTGTCTCTTTGATGCAATAGGAAGAATTTGTTCTAAGCTCCATGTTTTGGGTGTTTCAACATTTTGGAATTCATTGAAAACACTATTTCCAGAAGGTAAGATTTGGGTTTCTCATTCTTCTTACCCTCTCTCTTCTATAGCTGACAATGAAGAAACAGCATTTGCTATTAAGTAGAAACTCATACTGAATCTTTTGGTTCATTTTTTTTCTTCTTTTAGAGAAAATAAAATCTACCAATGATAAAAGACAAATATTCTTTCCTCTAATGTATTGCAAGAGATTTCCTGGAAAAAATTTAAATAATCATATGGAAATAGAAACTCATTAAAATCAGTTAAGTAAAAATTTCCCAAATTAAATATTCGATAGAATTTTAAAAGAAATCAATCAGGATTAGGCATATGTAAATGCTAATTAAAGTAATTTGAGGTATGGATAACTATTTCCAATCTTTGGAAAATATCTGAACTTGGATGAAAAACAAAGTCAACTTGACCCTAAGAGAAACTTGGCAACACAGACAAAATCATCTGGATAAATAAGGTTCCAGCAATTGAGAAATAATCAGATATTCAAAATTGGGAGAAACTGAAATTCAGTCAAGAGTTAGGTTAATTGAGAATGAAAAGAAGGAAATAAGATATGTTGTGGATGTTCCTATTTGATAAAAAGCATAAGAGGTACTGCATCAAAAATGGAAGTAACCTTATTGATAAAAGCAGATGTTTCTGATATACTAAGAACTGACCTTGTCTTTCAGTCTTGAAATCAGATATTTAGTCACTGCCCGTGGGTTTAGAGTCTCGTTGCCCTTGTTTAAATCCACTTGAGAGGGACATATGAAGTGTCCAGTATCTACCTGTCTATATATTTTATATTCCTTAAAATGGAAAACCCTTGTACCTTTTAATTAGTTTTACACTAATCAGAGCACTAAAATCTGTAAACATTCCTTTTATTGTTGTTCAGTGCCAAGTTCTGGAAGCATCACACAAAATGCCAGAAAGAGTAGCAGCTGCCCGATATTCTGGTTTGGGAGGCAATAAATCCAAAACAGAAATGATTTAAAGAACAGGTTTTTCTGTTGGAAAACAGAAAAAAGGAATATTTAGTTTGTCCTTCACTCTGTGGGAGTCAGGTGGGGTAATGAACTATTTTAGTTTTATTTACTTACAAGATGATTATAATTGAAATACCTAAGTCACTTAGTTTAGATACTTTGCAATATTAACTGAATTCCTTCTTAAAATAAGCCTATGTGGTTCATAATATTATAATACCCATTTTCTAGAGATGGAAAGCCAGAGTGGTAAATTTTCTTTTTGTTTTGTTTTTTTTTTTTATTTTTATTTTACACTATAGAATTTATTTCAAGTTTAGAATGTATAAATAAAAGAAAATTAGAATACAACAAGATATCAATATGACAAATATTACAAGCTTTTACACTTTAAGGCCACTTGAAATTTGAATACAATAATAGAAGTAATAAATGGGGATAGTCTCCAATATCCTAGTTAGGAGAATTTTTTAAATGATTTTTTAAAAATTTTTGTGGGAAGAAAACAAGTAACATAGATAGGTATACATATTACAATACCATAATTATGCAATTATAACCATGCAAAATAATACATTATTTACTGATGTATGATTTAAAAGCGTCAAATACCACTGGCATGGCAAACATCAGATCCAGTGTACTAATTATTATTCTGGGAATGTATAATGGGGAATGGGATAGAAGAGATATCCACAGAGAATGTCAACTATCTCTGTGATAGTTCTTTTTTTTAATTTATAGTTTTTAAAATTTGCATATATATGTGTATTTATATTTATATATTACATTATTGCATTCTTGTGTACCTCAGGGTTTTCCCACTTCACTAACACCTGTTAACCATTCTGATCTTTTAACACAACCCTCAACATTCTAAAGGTAAAGCAGATTTCAAATCCAGACACTGTAATTCTGTAGATTATGCTTTTGTGTACTATATTCTGTTGTCAGACTCAGAAATAAAGATTTAATACAGGAATTGAATCTTGTACCAGGGCCCTGAGAAAATTTTGAGTGCTTAGGTAGATCAAAGGATCAAGACCTGGGAAATTAATTTTACTGGGTTAAGCTAAAATTGTGTGACCAGAATCTAATCTTACCTACAAATGATTACAGAGTTGGATAGAAGGTTTAAAACCATGAAACACATAAAAGGAAATAGGGAAAACTCTCTGACACTGGCTCTGTCTCAAATCCACTGACAAGGAAAACAAAAACAGAAATGGGAATACATCAAACTAAAAAAGATCTGCATAATGAAATAAAGGAAAAGGAGTTTAGGAATCAGACACTACAAGAGAAGGCAGCAGTAGCAAAGAAAGCAAGACCCAAATAAACAAGGAAGGACTTAGTCTACTAACACATGTACTAAGACTATCAGCCAAGTCATGGGTGGATTGGGCTAATTTAACATAACAAATACAATTTATAGAAAATTCCATCTGTGAGTTTCTCTGTTCCTACCCAGCCTTATTTAGGGCACAAGGAAGTATTAGAAAAGAGGTAACAGATAAAATATACCAACTCAACACATTTCTTCTAATTTAAACTCACTGTTCATTGTTGATACCCTCTCCTCGCTGGTGATTGCTTCCATTTTTTTCTAGGACTATTAATTTGAAAAAGGTAAATCTTACCTCTGAGATATTGGTTTGTTCAGGATAGAAAGTGGAAAAAAATAATCTTATCACACATAAGGTATAGAAAAATTGTTCAAAAACCTTGGTCTTAAAATGTGTTAAGTGAACAAAAAAAGCCAGATAAGTTATATTTGATATTTGAACCAACTTGGGGGTAAGTATCAAAGATTGATTATAATATTTCTTTATATTTAGATAAAATTAAAAATTAAAATGCATTAGATGACTTGCAGCAGCAATGGTAACTTGAATGTAGTATTTAATTGACATCTCTACTTCAGATTCTCCCTGAATTTGAGAAAGATAAAAACAAATATAGATAAGTCAATTTTAGGCTACATAACAAGAACTGAAAAGTATATGCAAGAAACTCTGCTGTATCTGAAGTGGATCCTGTAGATCCTGGTTAGCCCTAAGTCAGATAAAAGACAAAAATGGTCCACACACTACTGTGTGGAATAATTTTATTTTTAAAATATCCCTTGTAACACTATAGGTAAAGAACAAGGACTCTATATTTACTCCATGTTTTGTATATTCCTCTAACAAAGGTCTTGCATTTTAAGGACATTTAATATAGAAAGTGACAGAGACGCTGTTTCTATAAACTTAACCAGGACCTTCTTCAATGAGAAGATGCTGCCCTTTGTGAGAGAGCCTCTAAAAGGAACACTTCCTTCTTCAATATTATATCCCATATGATATCTTGATGTCCAAACTGGCAAAATAAAATCACAATAAATCAAAATTTTCTTTTCTCTTTAACTCCCTATGGTAGATTCTGCCAGAGATACGCACAGTCTGTTTGGAAAAGCCATCTCAATTCATAATACTGAGTACATATTTGTCACTGTAAAGATAAAGAAAAAAAATCTCTGTGATTAGACAGGTTCAACAATAGTAAGACCTAGTCTCCAAAAAAAAAAAAAAAAGCTCAACAATTTAGAAGAAGAAAACCAATTCGAAGAATGAGAAACAACTATTCTCTGAAATATTTCTATTAGATCAAAGAAGGTAGGGTGTTAGAAATTTTCATTTGCAATAAGTCATAAGAAATTGGTTGAAGACAGGAACAAAGAAAAATTTGATATTAGGAAAAATGCATATAAAGGGAAAACGATTGCAAAAATTTTAATGACCTATACTGTGTACCTTTTATAAAGTTTAATTGACATATTAATTTCACCAGTAAAATGTAATGGTCTGATATTTGCATTCAATGCAAAATTAACTCTTCCACTGATAATTAGCAATTAGTTAAATTTGAAGCACTACATTATAAACTATGGGACACTATGCTGTCATTACATGTCCATGACTTATAACTGGAAATCTGTGCCACTTCATCCACTCGCTACCCACTACACCAACCTACCAATTCATCTATCCTATATAATAACCAATCTGTTTGCTGTATTTATTTGTTCAGGTTTTATATTCATAGCTAAGTAAAACCATAGGTTTTTGCCTGTTTTTATTTTTTGTCACTTAGCATAAGATCCATTCAAATAACAAATGACAAGATTTTACCCTTTTGTATGGCTGAGTAGTATTCCGCACATGTGTTACTCACATCTTCATCATCCATTCATCTATCAGTGCACACTTCATTGTTTATGCATATGTCATTGTAAATAAATAATGTTGCAATGATGATAGAGGGTTCATCCATTTATCAAACTAACATTTTTCTTTTCTTTGAATTAACACACAGTAATGGAATTCCTGGATCATATTATAGCTCTAGTTTTAATTTTTAAGGTTGGTTCTATATTGTGGTTGTATCAACTTAATCCTATAAACAGTACATAAAGGTTTCCTTTACTTCACATTCTCTTCAATACCTGTTTTCAGATTTTTTTATATGATATACATTCTGACAGGTGTGAGGTGATATTTCATTGTGATTTGAATTTGCACTTTTCATATAAGGGAGGATAAGCATTATTTTCATGTGTGTTGATTCTGTTGTCTTTAGAAGTGTCTTTTTAGCTCTTCTGATCTTTATCTGATGCTGTTATGTTTTCTTGTCATTGAGTTGCCTAAGTTATTTGTAGCTCTTGGGCATTTGATCCTTGAGGCATGAATGCAATATTTTCTCCCATTTCATAGGATATCTTTTAATTTTAGGGATGATTTATTTCATTATGCAGATCTTTTTATTTAGTTTGATGTATTCCCATTTCTGCTTTTGTTTTCCTTGTCAGTGGATTTGAGACAGAGCCAGTGTCAGAGAGTTTTCCCTATTTCCTTTTATGTGTTCCATGGTTTTAGATCTTCTATCCAACTCTGTAATCATTTGTAGGTAATTTTTGTGTATTGTATGAGGTGGTTGTCTACTTTCATTATTTTGTATGAGCAGTTACATTTTTCCAATACTATTTGTTGAAGAGACTGCTTGACTCATTTACCACAAATTCACTGTTAATTTTATTTGTGGGTTTTCATTTCTATTCCCTTGTTCTTTGTGCCTATTTTCCAATATCATATTGTTTTGATTACTATGACTTTGAAATCTAGTCTGAAGTTTGGAAGTGTGATACTTTCATTCATTTT